>JAODGC010048167.1:118474-145880 GCA_027574925.1 Ecitoglossa quadriceps | reverse complement strand
GCAACACATTATGCTCGCTCGCTTAATGCAAACGCATTGCTGCTCTCGACATCAACAACCCAGAGCAACAAGAGCCAGCGACAAGAAAACGACTTGGAGGAATCAGGACTAGTCGGTCACCATTGATATATATATATATATATATATATATATTGCTTATGGTTAAGGCTTTTGTAGAATCCATTTGGATTATTTTATTGATATCAACTAGAGCACATTATTTGGATGGGAAATATTATCTTTTAAAGTTGACAATAAATTTTATTTTATTCCTTGCGGGTAGAGCAAGAAATAGAAAGCACAAGTTAAAAAAAATTTTGTGTTCTGTTGAAGAGAATGAATGTGTTTCATATAATGCAATATTAAATATTACATTTTAACAAGCTTATATCTAAATTGCTTTTAATAATTATCGCATTGTTCATATTCGTAAATAATGTTTTCTTAAATTAATTCAACATGAATTTCGCCCATTTATGTTGGTACAACTGCTTAGGTTGGCATGTCTGACTTCAGGTGCCGAAGCAGACCGAAGCGAATGACACATCAATGACTGACGCTAGTGGCGCAACTAGACAACAGTGTTTTTGTGGTGTAATTTGTAGTTCACGTTTGTACCGCTTAGATTTTTTCATTATAACAGTCACTATCTCTAGTTATTTGTGGCATGTTATTTAAAAAAAAATCTAACTAGCAGGAAAACTCGAAAAGAAATCCCGGGTAAACTAGAAAATTTTTAACGATGATTTGGGTGCTAAATTAGTTCTTGAAGTATCAGGATAAAGAAGAAAATGCTAGAAAACAGCTCAAACCAGCTCAATTTGTAATAGTAGTCAAAAAGTTTTTTCTTTAATGCCCTGTAATTTGAATGCGAAACTATGTCATGTCCAGAGTCACGGCTCCAGTAACCTTTCTACATGGCTTTATACATACGATTGTGCGATGCGAGATCAATTTACATAAATATTAGCACATACGCGCACTCGATTCAGTGGATACAAGCAGACTAATAAATGGCATCTTATCACCAGTTCATCAATAACTCTCCAGCGGTGCGGCGTTCGAAATTCCACTCCGCAAATGAACCATTTCGAATAAATCAAACACAATGCGAAAATATGAAATATGCTAAAGAATGCCCACACATTCATAGCAGTCTTTGCAAAGTCTTTGCAGCAGGTAGCTTACAAGCCATCGTCAAGCCATTCTCAAGTGCTCGCATTTTCGACATGCCAAAGACAAGAAGACAGCGATTTTGTTAGTTCCGCATTGTGGCGATTCGTTGTCGCGCAGGGCTGGAGTGTGTGGTCTCTTCTCACTTTTCGCCCCAAATGGCATTCCATTGAGGACTTCCACTGAAGTTGAGCGCAGCGCGGAATTTGATGCTTCGCGACATTCCTTCAGCGACAGAGTGGCAAAGCTCGCAAGGTGTGCGACGACTGTAAGTACTCGAATGAAGTAATGTTGAAACCTTTCAAAATGCCACAGCTGTGTGAATTTACTATTTAGCTACATGGATGCTGAACTTTTCAAGCTAGGTGCAAAGATATGATAGAATATTACATGATTGATTGAGTTTCAAGTGTCAGTTTCATTTTCGTTGTATTACCACTTATGCCCCATTATTGAATCTCAACGAAATATTTGATGCTTCATAAGCGTAAGGATTCTCTTGAGATATTTTAATGCAAAAAGCTTTTTAAGGTGAAATAGTTCGTTATCGAGTCATTAAAAATATGTCGCTTGATAATCGGAATAATTTACAGTAGCATAGCGAGAAGCCGAAGCATTTTGCATTAACGCAAATATTTAACCAATAAGTTACCAAATTATGTTAATTCCGGTTGTTAACAACAGTTGCATATGTCATTTAACATTCCGGCTCATGTACTGGATGTTTTACACTCTAACTGGTAGCACTTAATCCTCGTCACGTGGAAATAAGAAGGAAGGCGATGAAATCCACTTGACACGCTCGTTATTACCGCATTAATAAATAATTTATACAAGCATCTATCAGACTAGTCCATTAAAGACCATCCCAATTCTACGCTTCCATCAATTCGATGAAACTTATAAATCTTACGAAAATTAATCCGGTACAGTTATAATTGTATCATCTACAACTCTCACCCAATTTGCCACCTCCATCAAATGCTAAATTACAGCTGTATATTAATTTCTTCGCGTGGCAATTACTTCTTCGAATCAATGTTTGTGTTTGACAAAAGTGCGGAGTTCCCACACCAATCGGAATTCCTCTGGCGTGATGCTCCTTTGCGGTCTTTTCATCAGATGCCCACCGAAAGAAGAGTTCATTTTGGGCTTTTTTTTGCCGCTTTTCAAAGTTTACACATCGCTTGAATGGAAGCCAAGTGTGTACTTGATGAACGTTTGAACTTCTCAATCAAGCTTAACGCGGCTGCGGTTGATGCTAGTCAAACATTTTCGCCGTCAACTCGAAACCTACAACGCCTAATTCGGAAGATGCCGCACTTCTTTAAGGATGTCTTATTGGTTTTCATAAAGCGGTGACACACAACAATTTCATTATGGTACTTTATGCTTTCTCCATTTTTCTGATTTGCTATATGATGGATGTCTTTCAGTGGACACACGCTGCTATAATCCTTCGTCTGGAAGATTATGGTTTGTTCTTTGTACTGAAGTAGTAATAATTGTCCAGAGGTGGAAGATGCTTGGGAATTTCATGTGACAGGATTAAAAGAACATTTTATCGTTATAGTAAAATTAATTCTAAATGAATTCGTCAAAAAGACGAAACAATGTTAGAACAGTTAAATCAAAAATAGTTTAGTGTAGTCCAAAGATACCAAGAGATACTACTCTTTCTGTTAGAAGCGATATTTGAAATTTGTAGAAAAGTAGTATTGTTGAAGAGGTAGGCAACCAACCATGCACAAACATACAAAGTGATTATTTTAATACAAAATAAATATTTTAAGTGTATAAGATAAAAATAATTATTTATTGTTATTTGCGTAATACGATGTGTACCGCATTTGTTATTGAGCTATTCAAAAAGTGTCAACGTAAATACAAAATCGAACCTCTTGTATTTCCTCTTGAAATGTACTTCCCCTTCAAATGTACAATTTCCTTTGTTTGATTTATTGTCAACATCTAAAATCATAATAATCATGTTTAAAATCAGCATTTCAAAATAGTAGTTGTCATATTTTAAGGACTCACTTTACACTCACAGATTTCATCTATACAAGTGGAAGTGTAGATGAAAAGTTTCGCTTATAATTGTGGAAGTTTAAAAGCTGCAGGTAATAAACAGACAGGTTACAGGTAGCAAATTCCAATACAAATAAAAGACACAATGCATCCAAATTCCAAAGCTCTAAACGAAAGCAAAGCGAGTCTTCAAGTGCGCACTGCGCATCAGGTTGGTGAGAAAGGATTTTGGCGACGTTACCACAACTTGTGCGCATTCATAGATTAGCAATAGCATTGTGTGTCATTCAGTTTCATAATAGCTATAGGCTTCAAAACCAAATATCAAATCGAGAAAAACTAAGCGTATCTGTTTGTGAGAAACTAGCAAGCGTGATTTTCACTTGAAGCCAGAAAAGTAAGCAACTTGTGTCATGTGGCGTCAACAAAAATGGTAACATTGGCAAGTTAGGTTATGTCCTGCAAGTATCGACGCGTGTGATTTGTTCTGCTAATAATAATGAAATAAAAACCTCATTTGTCATTACGAATGCGAGCGACGATAAATTTTCCATCGCAAACTTTCTATTTCATTCCAATGATTTGAAATAGACTGAATGGCTTCGACCACACAAAACCGCAGTGATGTATTGTTGGCTTGTCTCAAACCCGATCACATTTTCGTTTCCATTTGGTGCATTTCTTACTTGGATATTTAAACAATCGATTTACTTGTTGAGCAGCTTGCTCAATCAATACATCATCGACGTAATAAATTTAGTTGTAAACGTGCAAAGCATCGCCGTCGTCTTTCCACGTCTGGCATTGATGTGTCTGTTTCAACAATTCCAACATTCTGTTGTTACCACCGGATTGAAAGACGTCGGCCGTCGTGCGTGTCCAAAACCCTAAATAAATCTGGAGCACGGAGAAAAAGTGAAGCAACGTTGCGTAATCAATTTGGGAATTTCATTAATTTCTGCTACAATTGAAAGCATCCCGTGCAACGTGCCAAATCACAGCGAGCAACGTGCAACAACTCACCAGTAAATATCAATTGATTGAATCACGCTTTTCCATTCATTGAAATATTCGTATGATGGCTTTGATTATCTGCGTGGCGTGGAGATGTATAGATTAATCGATAGATAGATATGTAGATAGATCAGATGAAAATTGTGCAAGTTATTCTTTATTGTTGCTGCTTCGTTGCAACCATGATGAGCTGTGAGTATTTCAATCAAGCTTTGAGACTTGCGGATGGTGAGTGAATGTGAACGCTGCAGCTGTAATTTATTAATATTCAATTTAATTTTGTGCGAGTCATAATATTAAAATTGTCACTTATTCAAATCAAGATTGAATACAATTTAATGTTTTGGATACATAATGTTAGATACAAGCAAATTTAAGAGGTGCAGTTGGAAAGTTTCAAGATTGACAGAATATGTTCAATTGCGATCATTATTATATAGTTTGACTCACTTGTATTTGAATGTTAAGCTTAGAAATTATATCAGTAGCTAAATGGAAATAATATTCAAAGATTCAAGCAAATCTTTATTCACATTCATTGTTTTCAAAATAACTAACCTCAAAACTAAATATATATATATATCACTCGGAAAAAACTGCACAAACATAGATCACGAAGTTTGTTGTTCAAGTGCAATCATGAGCATAAGAAACAAACAAATGAACACAAAGTTGATATCAATAATGAGGTCCAACTGCGTCAAGTTTTGCTCAATTTTATATAAATATTTCAATATTCACTGATACTACATTATGTCAAAAGAGTGACAATCTCATGCACGATTTTTCATCCGAAATTTACTATCTAAACTGTCATGACTTGCAACAGTGCATATTCAAATTAGGTCTATTGCAATATGTACATTATTTCACTCAAAACATTTTTTGTCAAACTGCATAGGTTTATTAATTATTAATTAATGTTTAAGCAGTTTATAATGATTGCCAACGATTTATACACTTTTTCTGGTAGTAATGATAATGTTTGGCAACACCGTAAAATGCGTTGGGTGACAGTTTGATACCTACAGCATTATTTAAATTGTTTTAATAAAATTGTAGAAGTGGATATGTCAAAAGTTAATTAAAAAGTCATGGTAATAATCCTAAGAAAACTGCACCAACTAAATAACCAAGTTTATTGCACTTGAATCATGAGTATAATAAACAAACAAATGAACACAAAGTTGGTGTCAAAAAGGTGGTCCAACTCTGTTAAGCTTTGCTTAATTTTATAGAAATATTACAAAGTTTACATAATACAATATTGTGTCAAAGAAGTACTGTTCTTATTAATGAATGTTTAGACAGTTTATAATAATTAGACTTTATAGTCTATATTATAAACTTTTTTTGGTAATGATGCTGATGTTTGGCTACACTGTAAAATGCTTTGAGTGACAGTTTGACACCTACCGCTTTAAGTGAAGAATTGTGCTATAGAATGGCAGACTTGTATAAGTTAAAACTTTATTAACAAAATTATGCATATAACGTATGTTGAGTACGTTAACAATTTAAAATTGCAGTTACGAAAAGTTGCAGTTGGTGAAGATGTGAAAACATCACAATATTCTCCATGAAGAAATTTTAATAAATTATATTTGAATACTTGATTAAATGAAAGTAAGTTATTTTGTGACTTCAATTAGAAAGTTCATAAAATGACAGATTTAGTTATATTGTTATCAAGTTTGTAGCTTAGCTCCCTCAAGCTTGACTTTATACTGCATGAAACATGTAGATAAATTATTATTTCTCGAATTATGAAGACATTAAACATTTTTTGATTAATTTAATAGTTTATCCAGCCAATAGCATTTGTCGTGTGCCAAAGCACCAGCTCCTTTCACCAGTGCAGGCCAGTAAAGCCAAACGCAGCATATTTCTCCAATTCCTTCTTCTCCACCATGCGCGAATACCTGTCGCATTTCTCTCTGTCTCGGCTCTTTTTCCACCGTTAATAATCTGCAATTTACCAATATCGGTACGAACACTTTACGGCATTTATTGCTTTATTGCCCTGATACAGCTAACGATATGTGTCACTTACACACAACGCGAATGCGCCATATCTAGTGGAATGTCTCGCCTACAACGGGCAACGTTGGTGCTCGCTACTCGTAGCCGGCGCGAATTTGATAAAGCCATTCGCAAGTACTGCTCGGTGCCGTGTTTATTCACGGACAATAATGATCTATGCCTTAATGTGGTTCAAAGACCCGGGCTTAGAAGAGCACACGAACGAAGCAGCTGGACCAAGCGCAGACAAGAGACAACACGCCACGTGATAAATGCTAAACGCACAGGATCGGATTGTTTCACACTGGATGTATCATGTCAACTAAATACTAGATCAAGTGAAAAAAACCTAAGCCAATGGAGAGAATTAAGTCTACGCTCACGTCTGGAGCATCATCCACAAGCGCGAACTCAAGTCCAAGGAAAACTAGTAAATCACCCGGACTCGGGAGTTGGCAGATCGGAATTTATGTGCCTCCGATCTGCGTGTCTTAAATCACACTTCCATTTCATCCGCATACGAACATCATCAACATATCGTGGATTGTGGCTGAAACAGTGCTTTAAAAGAGATTACTGCTTCGATACGTGAGCGTTTCACCCGCGCGTTGCTTTTTTTTCTTTTGCAGGTTAGCACTAAAAAAGACAAGTTTCCAACTTTTTCCCCATGCTGCAGTGATCCTATCAGAATAGCTTCATCTTCTTTTCACACATGTGCACATGATGACAACCAAACCGTAGATACATTGCTACGTTCTAGGCGTAATTACTTCTTGGGCACGTGGCCATTCTCCACGTGAATTTTATCCGCCGCAGACACAGCGTAACCCGCGTATTGTTTTATTGCCATTGTTAGAGGAATTACAGCGCTCCGGTAGAAAAATCAGCGAGGCAATTAAAATTTTACGGGCGCGTCATTTGTCAGCAGGATTTAAACGCGCATCTACTTGTTCCCGCCTGTGAAGAACTGGTGGAGAAAGAATCATCAGAAGTCCGGTTTTAGCATGCTGCTTATTACGATACCGGTAGCAAATAGATACATATCTTATGGCATATTAATGACCATACAGAACACCAGCCTTTGGCACTGTATCACTCTGATATGCATAAGAAGTCCACGCACAATGTGCACGTATTGACGAGTATAATGTGCATATAAAGTACTTTGATTGCAACTTTATCTATGCATATGTTATAAAGCACGACAAATTGCTTTGGAGTATAAATAAAAAATTGCTTACATTTGTTTCAAATTGCTTTGTTTTTCCTTACAGCTGATGGTCAGTTCAAGTTGTACTTTAAATTTGATTATTTGATGTTTAAAATACTTGATATACCATTGTGTCAAAGAAATGACATTCCTTTTCATCCGAAATTTGGTATCGCATGCAACCACGCAAATTCAAAATATGCCTACAGCAATATGTAAATATGATTTGAAACAAAACAATCTTAGCCAAACAATTTAAATTCATTAATTATTTCAGTCTTTAAGCAGTTCACAATGATTAACAACGTTTTATGGACTGTTTCTTGGTAATAATGATAATGTTTGGCAACAATGTAAAATGAATTGAGTGACAGTTTGATACCCAAAGCTCTAGGTATAAAAATGTAGTTTTATCACGTTGGTGTTTCTTAAAGACAAAATATATTAGTGTGGTCTTTCTCAAAAAAAAAAACAATATAAAAAGATTAATCGAATTGTGACTTTGCTAGTAGATGAAGAAAGCTGACATCACTTTGACAAATCCAGACATAGAGTACTTGCATTTACTGGTTTTCTGAACCATAACAATTCGTCAAGGCCACCTCAATATATTACTAAGAAATGATTAAGGAATTATAAATTACATAAAATATGTATGTTAATAGTATTATAAAAAATGAAGAGAACTAAACAAAAACGCCCTACCACGACCTCTAGTGACACCTTGCCCAGGTATTTTTAAATAGTCAATAACCACACAAATTATGAGTATCACATTTATGGAGATAACATTCAATTTTACTAATTGGTACGTTTAACATTAACAATTTACGGAAATCTCTCGCATATTACTTGTCTTGTTCTTATACTCTACTCTAGAATGGTCTAAAACAAAATATACTTAATGATGAATATAATTAATATATGAAACAAGTAATATACACAAGACTAAATTGATTCAAGAGAGTGTAAAAACTCGGATCACTACCAATGTTTGACTTTAATATGTATCAAATATCAACTAATTTGGCACAAAGCGGCAATGATTTATGCAGGCTGCTTATGCGTTTTTACTTGTTTTTCCATTAGATATTCATCTTTAACACCTTGTAGGCCGTGTAAGAAGACACCGTATCGATTTACATACCGATAGGATGTTACCCGGTGGCTAACTGAGAGTTTCCAAGATGTTATCGCCTTGTTGTAAATAATTAAGCAGCTTGTGAAAAATGCATGAGAGTTCAATTGAATTGAATTAAGTTTTTGATAACATCATATTTTTTCCAACAAACAGTTCAATTTATGATAAAACTAGACTGTTGGTATAACTAGAAAAGAACTATTTATGTCAAATTTAAAAAAATTCTACTTATAATATCTTTAAATCAAAAATTCTGTATTATATAAGAAAGAAATATGGCGCATCAACTCTATGAAAATAACTTTTTTTATATAAATCTTATAAAGGATTACTATTAAAGTTAAACAATCATATACCTGGCGCCATCTATAATTCATCGTAGATAATCATCATTTTAAAAGCTGGAGTAAAGTTTGAGATCTACGAAATAACTTTTTTCAAGTAAATGTATGTAACTGTCAAACACAGAGGCCAGTACCTGATTTACGAGAACATAAAAAATGTTAACTTATTTATTTAAAGTTTTTAACATTTAAACCAAATGCAAATATCACATATATTACAATAATAAATTTTGTGTAATCTAATACCATAAGATAACGCATAAAGCAATCCATACAATTCATTATTGAGCTGATTGTGTCAACCGTATTTAATGTATAACTTGCTTTGTGTCCTATTTAATTGCAAAATACTACATATTCTTATTATACAAGAAGGTCATAATTATTATTTAAGTACACCTAACAGCCATTCTAAATCCACTTCACAATCAAAATGTAGAATTGTTTCGAGCGTGCACACTTTGACATCTATGTGCAAACACGAGCAACATACGATTTAAACATTTAATTTACTTGTTTGGGAAACTTACTTGTTTGTTAATTTCATGTGACCCTCAGAGATCAAATACGTAAACGTTTACGTTGATTACTCACGCAATATCGAACAACTGTCTGGTCAGACCAAACAAATAGCATGCTGGGGATTTAGGTACAAACAACTGGACGCATGCGTTTATTATCACAGCGACAGACAGTAACACGACACTGCGCATTACAATTGATCGAATGGTGAAATTTAATTTACATCATAATTAACACATCTTGGAGGAAGCATAGTAACGAAAAGGATGAGAATCCAATATAGCCTTCAGCAAAGTTTGTGTCTTCTTTGCGTTTTTTTTACTGAGATAAAATCCGCTTCAGGTGTGCTGAACCCCGTAATTTTAATCCCTGGCGATGGAGGATCTCAAATGGATGCAGTACTGAATAAACCAAATGCGGTGCATTATATATGCGCAAAGAAATCAGATAGATTTAATTTATGGCTGAATATGGAGTTGCTAGTTTATGGTGTTATTGATTGTTTCATTGACAATATCAAGCTAAGTTATGATAATGTCACAAGACAAACAACAAATATGCCTGGTGTTAATATTATAATTCCAAGATTTGGAGAATCAGAACCTGTGGAATGGCTCGATCCTAGTCATGCATCAGCTGGTTCTTATTTTAATAAAATTGCTGATATGTTAGTCTTGAATGGACATATAAGAAATGTTACCATTAGAGGAGCTCCCTATGATTTTCGAAAAGCACCAAGTAAGTGCATTTTTAAAGAAATATTACTGCAACATAAAACTTCCTAAATTTTAGATGAAAATTATGATTGGTTTGTTAAGTTAAAGCAACTAATTGAGGAAACATATACTCTCAACAATAACACCCCTGTCATCCTTTTGGCTCATTCAATGGGAGGCCCTATGTCTTTGTATTTCTTAAATTTGCAGACTCAAGCATGGAAAGACAAATACATTAGATCTATGGTTACTCTATCTGGGGCATGGGGTGGTTCTGTTAAAGCTGTTAAAGTTTATGCAGTTGGGGACAATTTAGGTTCTTACTTTCTCTCTGGAAGTGTTTTAAAGCAAGAGCAAATCACAAATCCTAGTTTAGCATGGTTGCTTCCATCAAGCTTGTTTTGGAAACCTGATGAAGTCCTAGTACAAACAGACACAAAGAATTATTCATTATCAAACATTAAAGAATACTTTTAGTAAGTATTATTATATTGGAATTATATGTGAATCACCTCTTTACAACCAACCTATTATTTCCAGTGATCTGGATTACATGGATGGTTGGGACATGCACAAAGATACCAAGCCATACACTTTGAATTTTACTGCGCCAGGTGTAGAAGTACATTGCCTTTATGGAACTTCAGTTCCTACCGTTGAGAGATTATTTTACATGCCGGGAACGTGGCTGGATGGAAAGCCTATGCTCGTGAACGGAAATGGCGATGGTACAGTCAACCAGAGATCATTGGAGGGATGTTTACACTGGAAAACTCTACAGAAACACAAGATTTACTCATCACCTCTTCCATCTGTTGATCATATGACAATTCTAGGTCATAAAGACGTTCTCAGTTACATTCAGAATCTTATTCAGGGATATTCGTATTTTGATTGAGTTTACTTAGATTTAATCATTTCAATCTCTTAAGCAACTGGACATCACAAAAATGATCTTAGGAATTGTTGTGTGTACATATAGATATATATTTTGCTGTGTTAAATGCGAACAAATTAGAATCATGTGATAAAAAATACTTATTTACAAAGTGCTGCCCTATGTCAACATAGATGGAAATATATCCACATAGAGTATATACTTCAGTTTTCCATTTACAAATTAAACTGATTTTGTGTCTTAGCCATAGATTTTAATGTATGCTCAATTATTGCCAAGTATATAACTGATGGTATATTTGCGGGTAAAGAGGAATTATACAAAGGAATCACATAGATGTATTTATATTTCACTCTGTTCCACGTTGTATGCAATGTTTACACAGAATTGTTGAGAATAATAAAAAAAAGATAAATAGTCCCAGCCTTTAATGCAAAATTAAATAAATGAAAAGAATTTTTGGTGCGTTTGATGCAGCACGCTAACATAAAGATATCATATTCTAAGTACCACAGAAACATGACCTACATTACAGCATTACTTGACGATAATTTCACCAATGAGCACAAACAATAATATTCTCCAATAAATTATAAATGCGCGTTGCAATACTATACAACTTAACATTAGATATTTTTATATTTACCTTTACAGCTTTAGAATTAGTAACACTAGTTAAAATACATTTAATTTAAATTGCCTTTTTACACCTACTACCTCTATACATGTGATATTACACATATTTTCATGCAATTGCAACCACTAAACCAGTATTAGACTTATAATTCAATTTGGTTTCCAGCATTACCTTGATTTTATACGGCTTTCTTAGAAGCTAGTATAAAACCTTCGGTGCATGTGTTGTTTGATGTCTGCCGGTATTATAGCGATTTGTCAGGAACCCCAAATACTCCTACAACCAATGAAATTTTGCTAAATTTTGATGCAACATGATTAGGAATGAATACCAATTGAATTAAAATATTGTTCTAAATATTTGGGGAGAATAAACTAAAAGAAAACAGTCGTTATAAGCTCGTGACTATAGATTTGAAATTTGACTTGCTTGCAAAATATTTTCATTCTCTTACCTCCACAGAGCACTCGTTTCGCTGGCTTTCATGTACGCAAGATAAGCGACCAGTAATGTTGCTGTTGCGAATAGAATGCCATACTTATTACGATAGTGGAGCATCAACCATTGCGGCATGTAATTGTGCAAGTTGGCCCATCCATGCTTTCTACGATTGAGGCGATTACGCGCTCTCAATTCGTCTTGCTTACGTCGGTCGGCCCTGAAAGATAACCTGATTAAATCGCAGGCAATACGAAGTGCAGGCAGAAAGCGCATTTATTTACAACATAAAGCAGTGCATAAATAATAAAATGGGCGAACAGCAGAATGGAAACAAGTAACAAATATGAACAAAGTATACTAAAAAGACGGTCCAAGTACTAAAAGCCAGAATTATATACGCTACAAGTATCGTGGTCTACGACCTCGCATATAATAGAAACCAAAATGAAAGTGACTAAGAAAGAATCGCTTGAAAAGTAAAGCAAATTTGCGTAGATTGTAAACAAAGTATACGTACTCTTCCTTCACTCGCTTTTTAACATCTCGTTCAACCTTTTCTGGTGGATACGCCTGGTACATTTCGGATGCCCTTCGAAGAACGTTCTCAAAGTTCAGGTTGTCTGGAACCGTGGAAAGCAGGCAGTGAATCACTGCCATATCTGGCTCGCATTCTAAAATCTCGACTCTTCGTTCTAACACCAGCGAAGCAGCTACATAGAGAGGCATTAATTTATCGGACGCTAGGAAAAAATCGTACAGTCGAACAACATCCCTATATCGATTCAATGAATGGCCAAACCACGTCAAGTACCAAGGCAGTGCAAACATTGTGCCTAACATAACATTGTCAAGGCGATCGTGCAGGTGTTTATCGAGGCGTCTAATGAGAGGATAAATGTAATTCAATCGGTAACTCGTCTTCTCCATTGTTGCCTCCATACATTCTTCAAGATGATCGGTACTTAGTCGTTCCATTATCCGGAATGAAACAGCTTCACCAACAACTAGGAGAAATGTGATTGCTACATCATGGTAACCCTAAGTACAAATGTAGGTAAATATTATCATGCAAATTAATATCAAATATGTTGTAATCATAACCACTTTTCAATACCTGATAATATCTTAAATTTGGATACTTCATGATAACTCTCAATATAAGGACTGTAAGTTGATCTTGCAGTGCTAATCTTTGTTTATATGGAATGCCAGGTGGAAATCTCTTTAAGGATCGATTCACATCCAACACAACTTGGTTGTATTCTGAATGATTTGACAAATCTCTCAATGAGGGTACTTTTTCACTGCCATTTGGATCAACCTCTAAGAGCAGTGGCCATACCTGTCTTCTTAGATCATCATTGACTAATCCATATTCTTCAATAGCAAGTTTTCTCCATATACTCAGTGTTGATTGTTTGCTGTGTAAAGCATCTTCAATTTTCCCACGCTTCTGACGCTCTCCGGCATTCTCCGTGACTAAACCAAAGATACCAATTTAATACATATTTTTGCACCAAAAGGAATTAACAACAAAACATGAATCATCCTACCTGGGTCAAACTTTAATTCACTTCTAGTATCTTCATTATCTGACCCAAAAAAATCATCCGTGTGAAGCGTGTCTGCGTCGGAGGAGAAATCATCCAATGTGTTATCCATAATTTAGGTGGGTAAGAAATATATATAATATCTAATTGAACATCCTATTCGTCCTATTCGGATGTTCAGTAAACCTAATCTCCGCAGGCTCAACAAAACACAAATAACCTCATACTTCTAGTGTCAGTTTGACAATCTTGACATGAATAGTGGTGGCGCAGCATGACAGGTGAAATGAAATCGGGTTGGTTCGGCAAATTGTCGATTTTTTAGAATACATTCATATTATCAATACGATCATTACTAGTCTTATTACACTGTGCAACAATTTTCAAAGCCATTTTTCCTTCCCCGCAGTATTAAATTAACGGTGCTTAATTACTTTGGATGTGCTAAAGCCGGCATTGTGGGCTAAATTTTCTTAAGCCTTGTTTTTTCTAATATGTTCATTCTTTTGAAAATACAAATGCCGATCTAAGCGTATATAACAAACAAATATACATTTTACTAAATATGAGTTGCCCAACACAACACTACTTTTATTATCATTTGATTGTATTTAATTTATGCGTTGAAATTTTGGGAAATTTAAAAGCACAATTTTGACATATTTAATAGGGCACCGGCCAAAAACTTTCAAACACTAAGAAAATAGTATGTCAAAATTCACGAAGGTGATCTTGTGTTAAACGAGTATTATGTAACATGTACCCTGTATTATCCTAGATTTTTAATCGGTAAAATGGTACAACACACTTCGCGTTTACCGCTTTAATCAATAAGGGATCAAATTAGTTAGAACTTTGAGTTGAGGTAAACAACCTTAGATGCGTGTGTATTTCAATATGAATGAATTAATCAATAACAATCGTTGTTTTCTACCAAACTTCGTGGTTGCTTGGAAATCGCAAATAGTAAAAACCATTCATTCTCGATCTAGAAATTAGAGATATTAACTTTATAGATTTGCGGCAATAAATCTGGTGATAAAACTAAAAAATGGCCACGCGATATTCTACATGTGAAGATGGCACAGATTAAATATAAGTAAGACAGTTTTCATTATTGAGAACTGTTGCATTGCATGCTAATACAAACCCAGGAGCTACGTTGCATTCTTTTTGGATAACTTAATATTGGTTTGCATCTAAGAACAACTTTGTGTTTGTTGTTGTTGTTGCAGATAAAAAAATACGCTGACAATGTTACTAACGTTGTTTTACCTGCGACAGCTTCCTCTGCATGTTTGCCGAGGGTTAACAAGTGCATCAATGCCTTGCCGTCCAAGGAAATTCAACCGCTGAGTACGTACGCCTTAGATTAGGATTCATAAAGGTGCGATTGTGGCAGCAATGGTTCTGTAATTTCCAAAGACATAATTCAACATTGTGGACAAGTTAGCTGCTAGTTGATAATATTAGTTGACTTACAAGTTCATGGGAAGAATAGGAGTGTTTCAGAGGAGAATATGGATGGGAATGCCTGGAAGCTGAAGACATCATTGATCTGGAAGCAGTCAAGGGTTATTAGGGAAAGGTAGTAAGTGCACCGGGATGGAACAAGGAAAGCCGGGTCCGCCACACTGATAGACAAGTCCTACTGTCTACAACGGTGCTCTTGCTTTATACGTTTACATACATATTCGTCTAAAGATATAAACTTAAAAAAATATTCGAAACCATCATATGCGCGTGGTTTTCTCTACCGCTAATCTTTTTTTTCCTTCTGTTTTCATCATTTTTTCGCTTGTTAACGAATTCAACAACACAAGTGTACCCCTATAGTGTACGGAACTCTTATCGGCTTAGCGTCTGAATTGTGACTGTTGGTGCATGCAGCTACAGACACGGCTTCTCGTATATTCCTTACTTCCTGGCGGAAGAAATTAACTAAATAATGTTGCATGGGTGTTAGGAGCTTTACATTTGGGGCAATTGTTCAATCGCAGTGGCGAATTTGAAGTCTGGTGGGAACAGATTCGCAGCATGTGGGTACATCAACTTGTAAGACTGACGGATTGTCACGTCCGCAGCTCCAGCGATATCTCCGATGTCCTTTTGGCTGCGTTTATCTTCGGAAGCCTATGAAAGTGCAAATTGTAAACATGATACCCCTGTTATACAGTGGATTAATATGGGTCGCGCAATACCTTAACAACCTACGCTAACAACTCATCTATCATGATTGGAGACAACAAAAACCTACAGTTAATAACTTTGTGTAAGCATAGAAACATTTGCAGAATGGAAATGTAGTGTGTGATTCATAATTGAGTTATATGATGAAATAGAATTAGGATATGCTATTGATATGCCTAACGAATATGAAATATTATTTGAATTCATTATATATTTAGAATATACGTTAACATATTTGTTCAGAGCGCATAAAATGCATATTATACTGAAGCTAAGCATGTCCAAAGACAGTAAATTTGTTAGGTGAATAATAGTTCTTACTTGTGATGCCATATAAATTGCAGCAGCAGCAACTGATATAGGAGAACGACCAGGTACAATATCGAGCTCCACCGCCTTCCGGGCAATATGAGTAGCCGCTCGTTGTACCATATTCGGCAATCCCAAATTCGAACAGAATCGAGACATAAAGTCCCCAGTTGTAATCAGATTCACTGATGTCTCAAGTGCCTTCAAAATGAGCTTAAAGCACCTGCCAATCTCCTTCTTACTAATTTTGCTGACAGCACATATTTCCTTGAATGTTCGAGGAACACCTTCTTGTCTACATGCTATATAGAGGCAAGCAGATGCAATTGCATCATTAGACCTGCCCTTCAAGTTCCTACCATCATGCACTTGCTTAAACAAGTTGTTTGCTCTATCAACAATAGTTCGTGGCAAGTTAATCCTATCAGCCATTGAACCTATCTCTTTGAAAGCATTCACCAATGCTCTGTCTGAACTACTCATTGTCCTTCTGTTCTGATATCTGGACACCCCAAAAGAATCAAATGAGGCATCACCTCTACCAGGACCAATCATTGTAGTTAAATCAGAGCCACCAAGAAGTGGATTTTCTGGGCCACCAACACGTGATGGGTCAACCCCACTTTTTTCATTGCTGAATGTTCTCCATTCTGAGCCCACATCTATAACTCTAGTGATATGCATGTAATGTAAGCAAGCTTTATCAGCATTTGATTAAAATGGGAGTGTTTGATATACCTGTCGCCCACAACTAAGCCGCAATCCGAGCATATCTGATCACCTGCTCTGTAATCCTCAATCAAAGTAGCATCTGGGTGTTCTGGACAACAAACAGTGTTTGCATTGTACCTGACACAAAGGTAAATTGTTGTAGAGTAAACAATGCATGCACAATAATAATTGATATAAATTTTATTGTCGTATGAACTTACTTTGAAGAGCTTGCCATGGTTACATTTATAAGACTTAATGCAATAGGATCGTCTAAATCAAGTATTTTAAAGCTATCAAAAAAGAAATTAAATCGTCCACGACCTTTCACTTTCGGACGGTTCTAGGTTACTGTTCTGATATTTTGACGTACGAAAGTTGGAAAGCGAAGAAAGGGGGAAAGTCATGAAGTACGCGCCATAAGTAGAAAACACATAGTTGCCAACTACGATATTATTTAAAATTTTAAAACATTCTGCCCCAAGTACCCTTTGAGGTACCTGTAGCTATTTGGCATTGCTTACGATTTCTGGCATTGTCCATTTCTTTAATTGGGGCACAATTTTTGTAGCTTTATATAAATTGGTTTACATTTTTCTTCTCGCAGAGCCAAGCATCTCTAAAATATAGGAAACTATACATTAGCACACAAATAAAATCACAAACGATGTGTGCTTTTCGGCACAATATAAAGATTGGTTGGAAAAGAAACAAATTAACTGCGTTTTGTACAATTTTAGCTTCACTCTCAAATTATTGAAGGAAATACTATATATGACCGATGAAGCAATGTGAATTCACACTTTTATCAGTTAGTTCTGTCTAAACAATCCGTAAATTCATATTTTTTTTATTAAAATTCGACTAAACATTTTGTTACAATACTTACCCTGATATTAGGGCGACCTCTGAACTTCACTTTACAGTAGTAGATGCTTTCTAATTATTCGTAGAGATCTACAAAACTATCCGAACGTTTCACCCAACGTTTGTAGGTGGATATATTAGAACCGCTCTCACAACTTCCAAACAATTGTAATGCAAAGTATTTTTGAAAAGTGTCAATCCAAATAGATTACCAATTATTGATGACACGTCGCACAGAGCGGAGAAATTTTTAAAAATCAGGACGCTACAATTACAGCAGTAGTAAAATATGGCTATCTGAATGACCCTTGTACCTGGAGCATATTAGTTATGGAGCAAGCCACACAAAAAACTTTGTAATATGACCACTTGCGAACCCAGTATCCACAACTGAATTACATGTGAGTGCATTTCTTCATTTGTATTTATCTGTAACAATTTGCTTTTGTTTGGATTCGATCATAAAACAAGAATTAAGTACTTTAATACACGTTAATTAATTTGAACAAACACTAGTTAAAAATCACAAAATGGCACTAATAATGTGTAAGTGGTGTAGATTTAAACATAACTGTGTTTAGCAGACACATTTTAGTTTGATGTCAAACTCAACATAAAGGCAAGCAAATGGTAAAGAGTACAAAATATTTGTCACAATTTCCATTTCGACTATGTGCAATCGACTCTTGGTCACCTCATCACGACTAGCATGACGATTACATTAGGTATTTATAATAACTACCGCAACTACAGTTTGATATCAAAACTAATTTTATCATCTCTATATAGGATCTGATTAGGCATTCCTTTCAGCAGCCTTGCTTCAATTCGTATTCATGATTGGTTTGTTTTCAATATTGTATTCTGATGCTAGAAATGAATAACATGAGTGGTGTATGAAAATACTGCTACTTTTGTTACATCGTCATTATTAACATCTTGCAGCGCGTATAGCTGGGTAACGCGTTTGCATGTTGGTATACACTAGAACAATGGACGGAATTCCAGTCCCTGGATGAATTGAATAATTATGCATTGATTATTCATTCGATAATCAATGTTAACCGAAAAACAATGATGAATCCGAAGCATTCATGATTTTTTCGTTAACTTTGAACCGATTTCCTCCTTCTGATGGTGGTCAATACCAAAAATCAGTGCCAAATGAATTTCTTACGCGCCCACTACTTTTACAATCAAAGAAGGCATAAAAACAGATCTCTCGGTTAATTACAGTATTATGAAGAAATAAGTTAAGGAACAACGAACATTTCTGTTTGATGTTTCAATTTAAAATTCTAATTAATGCATTAGTCCTAGTAACCCTCATCAATATTATTAGTTACAACTAATTAATCACAAATCACATGTTAATATTCCTGCTCTTTGTCCAAATGATTTAACCCATAAAAGTTTGCAGTCCACAATTTCCGATAATAATCAGCTCCTATCATGGACCAAATTCCACACGCATTCCTAGATAAAACATTTTTGGTTCACTTTTAGAAAATCTTATTCGACATTTATTTCCTTCCTCCGTCTTCATTTATCATTAAATGTGTATTAAATCGCTTGCTAATCATCGCTTCTTTCAAAAATAGTAGCAGTAATTATCGTAGTAGTTGGTTCTAATAGGATTAGTTTGTCGCATTAGAGATCTTAGTAACCATTCAGAGTTTGATGTCTATCTCTAATTTTGCATTGAGAAGTGCTACATTTCTATAAAATGTCACCTCGCCATTCTCTCAATGGAATGATTGGCAATTCAGTTCTAGTGTATCGTATCATGAAGTTGTCACAGATGTATATGTTTGCTGTTGATCAGTCCAGTGTATTTTGCAGCAACTCCTGCACTTCCTTAAATGCGATGCCCACCTTCCCTGTGTATGATTGCTTTTTATAAATGACTAGTCGGATGCCTTCCAGGAGTTCTGCGCATTTACATGCTTTCTGATGGCGCTCCTCTCTTGATATGTCAACACCAAAACTGCCGGATGAATACTGGGAGTTCGTTTTAATAACTGGACCAAAGTTACGAAGGATTAAACGTAAGGAATCGCATCCCGTCGTCATGTATCTGAAAAACATTCATATAGTGTCATACCTTATCGTTTGCATAACCACTTACGATTCAAATTTACTCTCAATCAATTCTTCAATCTTTGGCAGCAGAAGAACACATGAATCTAAACTCCACAACGAACTAAAATAACAACATAAGCGTATTACCCAAGCAAATAAATGCTTTGAAGTAAACTTACTGTTTATGATTAATAACACCTAAAATATCAACAACAACAGCCGAATCATTGAGGTTCGCTGCAAATTCCAGACCCGACTTTATATCTTTCTCCAGCTGCTTTGCCACCAATTGCAAATTCCTCTCCCGACTATACAACAACTTCAACATATTGTTGTGACCACCCATTACTATGTTGAGCACTTCAGCTTCCGACATACTTGGAGCTGATTGATTCGAAAAGGAATTGTGATTTTTCTGAAAAAAAAAAAAAAAGAAAAGGAAAACAATAATTAGCATGCTAGTTTGCACTGTAAAGAAGAAAATCTTACCGGTAAAAAATCATCAAATTGTAGGCCAACAGGTCTGTCTATACTAACGGGAATAAAATCCTTTGGCCGAACCTCTTCATCTGGTGATATTTTATTTTTCACGTAAATATCTACCGGTTCGGAGTTGAAGATATTCATTGGCTTGCTATTAAACTCATTGGAACCTTGCCTACTAGTCATCGGAATCTTGGAGAGATTGGAATTACTATTCTGGATATTGCCCACCTTAGAAAACGAATTCTTCCGCGAATTATTTCGCGTTTGCAGAGGTGGTGTGTTTGTTTTATTGAGACTCACTTCAGACACACTGTGCCGAATGTTATTGCTTTTATTATGCTGTTTATTATTGGTATTCCCACAGCTCTCCTTGCAACTGCTCTGCCGCTGGAAGGTGTATCGTGGTGGTTGCATCGACTTGGCTTTGTTCGCTGCGTTTTGCTGATCGTTCTTCGACAAATTGCGATTGGAGTACACCTGATCCAGGTTTGACTTTGAGCGAGTATATGCTGTTGTGGCCGGTATTTGGGGTGGCGATGAACCACGACTATAATTTATATTATGGTCTAACGATAACGCTTCAAAGCTATGTTCTAATATTTGCGGATCTGAAAGAAAGCACAAAAAAAAACCCACAATGAATGAATAGAAATTTTAATTGAGTAAGCAATAATTACCGTCTCCATTTACATCATGGTCTATTTGTGCATCTAGGATACTTTGTGGTTCCATCGGAGGCGGTGGCGTTCGTACAACTGCAATAAACCATTAAAATCATTAGTGACATGGCAGAAAATGGCACGTGCTGACTATGATAAATAAAGTTTGCAAGCGAAAAAAGTAAATGTGCTGTTCGATTACGCAAACGTGAACGTGCCAGGAATTAAAAATGTAAAATAATATTGGCACGCAAATCACGAAGCAAACTAATTAAAGTCGAATAAATGTCGGTCGGTCGGTCGGTTGAATTCAGGTACAAACATAAATCATAAATTATTTGTAATCTAGGTGAACTCCCACCGGCATGTACAAATATTCGAATGCAAAATAGAATACGAATCAATAATATCTGAGTTCAGGAGTGTTATTAAGAAAAACGATGCTGATACTCCACGCATATGCACAATCCTTACACATGAACAACAGCATTGTTATATAACGATTGTTGAAGCATAAAAATGGTAAGAACCAACCTCCTACGCGCGACAAGGTCGCCTGCTTTCTATTTCACATACATTTCCAACGCACATTTGCATCGAATCGTGAAAAAATCTTCATTTGCTGATTTCCGACTTTTAGAAAGAAACAATGAAATTACTCAATAGAATAAGTCGTCATTGCAGAACGGTCTTCCATTCCACAAAAACGAAATAAGTATTTATAACGTGGTAACTTTTCACGTAAATGTCGTAACAATTAAAAACACGCTGTAAATCCATTCAGAAATCCCTGAAGTATTATGAACCACCTGGTAATATTACGAAAGTGTTGCTACTTTTGATTCAACAAATTGTGATTTAAATTGTATAAAAACAAGATGGCTCAACCTGGGAAAAACACATTATGATTTACCTGTTACAGCGATTAATTAAACAAACCCACCTACGTGGTGCCAAGGTCTCAAACTCATACATCAGTATGTTAATATACAAACGCTTTTTCAACTGTTTTGAGTTACCTCTCAAGTGACTACTAGTTAAACAACGACATGACACGACTCTTTTGTCCACTTTACTCTTTCACCTCCTTGAACACCGACGACCAGCTTTCCTATTACGAATTGCTCATTTACTCCACATAATTCGTTCTACATGAAAAGAGTGTGTTGATTATGTTTGATTCTCGCGTCAAGATACAGCGAGTCAGTCAGTCAAACTTCAAATGTTTTATACATTTGTGTAGAGTGGAAGCAAACAATCGTACTGATTCGCATCTTCTATGATTCTTATGCGCTTGACCCTGTTTTCCCTTTGTCATTGAATGCAAAAAATAACTTTTAAGAATTCTAAAGTCGCCTTTTCTAACATTGTCTATTAAATATGACATTGTGCCACATCATTATTCTTGCATGCGTGGTGCAGTGATGCAAATTGCCTGAGAGCAAAACAAACCATATTTGGCGACCGAACAATAATCGTCTCCTTGAGGCGACCTTTTCGTCGTTTTCCTCCAAATGTTATCAGATTTTGCCGCTCACATCATGCAATGTGTATGAGCCTTCCCATCGTCTTTATCGTGCGCCAAAGCCATAATCAATGCATAATAAATCCAACATGCGCACTATTATTAATCATTTCCACGACCAAATAAATTTCACAGCGATAATCTCAAGTCAGAGCGCGGAGGATATATTTCATCGGATTTATAATAACAATGAGTACAAACAAACCCAAACATGTGACTACCATTTTATACTCAAGTGATTAATTCATGTGTTTAAAGAAAATATCGAAATGGAACGAGCAATACACTTGGCTGCCACAAACATTTAATGTGTGAGTATGATATTTAAAAAAATTTCCAACTTGCGATTAATTATTATTCATTACATTTAGTTCTTCAGTTCTATTGCCATCGCAAACACCTTGTTCATGCTGCACACTACACCTCTATGCAAAGTTCGTTAACCCATCCAAAGTATTGCTTGATGTGTCGGTTGTTGTAGCGACGGCGATGGTCGAATCCAACAAAATCATGTTCAATTTTCGGCGCTGGCATATCGGATTATATTAACATCCAAGTAATGATTCAGTGCCGTTGTGGGATTCCCGAACCCGATGCGAAATTCATTTTAATATAATTGGCGCTTCTCATGACTTAAAATGACATGGAACAGTGTTGCCAACTAAAACTGACTAAACATGGCTAATTTTTAAGTTATAAAAATAGTATATTCAGATACAAAGGCAACGTAATAAAAGATGCTAATAATTTAATAAATATTAATCACTTGTTCTTTCATTTGTTTGTTGTTTTTTCAGTAAAAAATTTAACTTGAATTCGAGTACTTTTTGTTTGCTGTCAAACACTATACTCTATCGAAACTCTTTCATACCCGTCATTCCTTTGTTTACTTCACTAAGCAAGAACTCTTGTAGTAAATTCACTTCCCTTTTGGCAATTTACGTTGAATGTCAATCACTTCTTTGTTCTTGTGTGCTCGTTTTTGTACCAAACAAAGCCGTAACGGGTAAAACGCAAGGCATAAGCTTCAACTGTTCTTGAGCAAGCACACTTACTTCATATACTTTCATTTCAAACATCGATATGCGAAGCATATAACTTAAGATTGAAAAACGTACGTGCTCTTCCAGGTCGAAAAATTTCTTCATAATCAGTCTGGTTTGTAATGGCGGCTGTAGATTCTTCTTCTGGATCTGTGCCTGACGTACTCTCCTCGATTGTAGGCTTGACATCT
The DNA here is from genome assembly GCA_027574925.1 of Ecitoglossa quadriceps. NCBI lineage: Eukaryota > Metazoa > Arthropoda > Insecta > Coleoptera > Staphylinidae > Ecitoglossa > Ecitoglossa quadriceps. The sequence goes on along the minus strand of JAODGC010048167.1, from coordinate 122,118 downwards.
AACCGATTGGCCAGGGAAACAGGCCTTTCTGCCCGCGAGAAGCTCTTTCGAAGGCTGGTATTCGGCGTGAAGCATTGTGGAGCATCCATAGATTGCCCACCAAAGGGCCGTATCGTGTTGAGGTCAACCAGATGAACGAACACTTTGGTCAAATGGAATGATGCTCCAATCTAGGAACAAGACAGAGGAATGATATGTCAATTATAATAACAATATTGTGGTAAGAACAGTTAGCTATTATCTACGCCAGTAACCAGCGTCCATTGATAAGATACGATACAAAACTGTTTTCATACAAAGCGCGAACATTAGTGACTAATTTTTTTTGTGATTCCATCACAACACACATCATTTAAACTGACTTTTACTTTGAGGCATTTGACGCGAGTTGGTTATTAGAGAAACGACCAGTTTTATCTCCAGTTTGTATTGATTAAACCCGCTTTACAGCCAGACAAATATAGTAATTGAACATCAGATCCCTGACACATCAAATCTATTTTGCTGATATCCGGTGATTTCCATCTTTCATTTGACATGGGGAAGGGGGACGTTTTGTTCAACCTTGAACCGACCAAGAACGCATTCAACATCCATTTCCTGCATGATGTGAAAATAAGTATACGGAATAAATATATGCATAGAAAATGGCTGCGTGCCAGGAAAAACTGACCACTGAATGTGAAAACCAGTGCGTGAAGTGGACTATGCCATTGCATAGTTTTGTTATAGTTCATGCGTTCTACAGCATAAATACCGCATATTATTTATGTTTCATTATTTTCAGCTGTTCGATCCGTTAGTTCGATAGTGGTGGCCAGTGCGATGGCAATGGCAATGATATGACGACCAATTGCATCGACACGACGTGAGTGAATTATATACTCCTCGTACGATGACCCTCTTTTCACCCGTAGAAAACCAGAAGCGTTTTCCTGCTAAAACTAATGCGTAATATTACGTATGATAACTTTGCAACGATTACAGAGCACGAATAAATCAGAGGATATTGTAGGTAGATACAGATGTAATTTGTGACAGAGTGAATCTATGACTTATCTTAAATGTGGTCAAATGCCAACTAGTCAACCGTTGCAATACATCCAACCCATCCAACCATTAAACCATAATCAACAATAAATTAACTTGATAACGCAAAGGATCACCAATATTCGCACTAGCTTCAAACGTTGGCGTGTAATTCGAAAGAAAGCCTGCTGATTACAACCGCAAGCCGATAATACACGTTTAAAATTAATGATTTTCGTTTACGAGCCGAGGCAGTCGGGTGTTGCACGATGTTCCTTCCACTGCCATTAGTGCTGTTAAACCAACTACTAGAACCGACCTTATCCCAATCCAAAGTACGCCTTACTTAAGAAGAAAGCGCCGGCTTTACTTCATCCTACAGCTAATGATTATGAACCAATTATATTGAAAACAACAAAAAAAAAAGATCGAAAAAAAAACCCACACACACTGTACAAAAATTTCGCAAGATGAATTTGAAACGTTCAACGATAGTTGGGCCGTCACGAACGAAGGAAATTCTTGTGAACGCAATGTGCCACCATTGAACCAAAAATAGAACTGCAGCAAATACTTGCATAATTCCAAGCAAATGCTATACATTGAGAAATCTACCCAGTGAGTTGGAATTTAAAAGTTAAACAAATACAGTTCACCACAAGTGACCGAATCTCGAATAGTTTAGATATTTTCAGCATGTTATCACATTTGTTAATGTCAACGAGAAAATGGGGTTCAACCTACGTACAGAGAACAAGCAGTTGCACAAAGCTTTAAGTGATTTGAACTGCTGCAACTTAAGTTGTGTGAGAAATACGAAGAACAAGTAACGAGTAAATAAAGGAATTGGGAGAGTCACGTGATTTACTACGAATCGAAATGACTCAACATGACACGGCTCGAGACTTCTTTCGCAAAGCGTAGATGCTAAGAAAAGAATCAACAGTATGATGATGAACATGAAGCAGATGAAGATGGTTAAAAGAAAATTTAACCTTAGGAGACACACGTCGAGACCGTTAAGTTAAGCAACTCGCAACCGCAAGGAGAGGAGCAACTTCTTGTTTGGTTGAAGCACACAACAAGCAATTAGACCAAACTAACTTGAGTAGATTCATGATAGTGAACTATGCTAAAGTTTCATGTTTACTTGGAATAAAATTACAAAAACTTGTGAAACACTTTTGGTTTTTGTTCATCCATCAGAGTTGAAAGTTGGCAACTCTCCAGGCTGAGAAGAAAATTTCTAAACTGCACGATATTCTGTAACACCACGCGGTTCAACGTATCACGCTACTACTAAATCACTAGTACCACTAATTTATGTTCTCAGCTGCTTTTTCTTCTGCCAGCTACCTGTTATCGTAGCCCACGGCTTATGTTTTTAGTACAATTTCTCGTGCATCACGCTTGTCCAAACTTCACTTGTGAACTCCTAAAGTTCCATATCACCTTAAACATAGAGAATTAGACATAAAAGAAGTTTTACTTTATTTAAATCAACAAGACTACAAAATCGTTACCGACTTCTTAGGTCTCATGAACTGTCGAAAATCTACATCCACATATCCTACTGAAATAATGCCGCTCCCCTTAAATTATATTATTTTACAGCCATCTACAGAACGGTTTATGTTTCGTCTACAACAATTACAATTGCAACATCTAATTGTTGCCGTAAGACCCACTCCAATATGCTGTTGTTCCAATACTTTCAACACTGCAATGTATTGCGTAGATTAGACAACAAATTGTTGTGTGTGAACCATACGAATGTACAATCTAAAGTATTGCACGCGCACCAAAGCGACTGGAAGAATTCGCGTGCAATGTAACAATAACCAACATGCTACAGCACATTTTCCAACGCAAAAGCTTCCCATGATTCGTACAAATATTACGCATTGCAATTACAACAGAATGCAGCACAACACATATTTATGCCGTGATATAACAAACATAATGACTGCAAAATTGGTATCGGCACATTGTTGCAGACGTCAGTTTTAAATAAATCAAATCCTGGTTCTCAATTTGGAAGTAATGGCTTTGTACCTGTTGAAATAAAATAGTCCTCGCAATAAATGTACACGTTTGCTTCGATTATAACATTTGCAGGATGGAAAAAGTGGAAAATCAGCCAAGCATATCTAGCTGCACATGTCGCTGAAAATATATGGCAAACCACAATTGGTGATCAATCGATAAATGGCGACGCTGGTCATATTCCCGTGCAAATATTTGCAAAAGGCATGCCTCAAACGTAGCATTAGCAATTGCATTCTTTATTTGCAATCCTTGAAACAGCGTAGATAAGTAGATGGACAACCAGCATCTTAAACTGAACGCGTGAAAAACAAATATGATTATGGACATTTAAGCATTGAAGAAGACAGCATATGTTTTATGAGCATTGCAAAAAAAATCGTCAATTTCTAAAGTGCTTAGCACTTATAAAGTCGAAGAATTGATCAGGTTGCAACATTAGGTAAGCTCAGATTCCTGGCATATTTGAATTTCACATTGCAATTACAAACGTTATTACTGATTTGCAACATGTTCACTTATATTTGAAAACCTTTTATTTTCACATTGCATTGAGAGCAAACAGTTGC
>JAODGC010048167.1:33134-118374 GCA_027574925.1 Ecitoglossa quadriceps | reverse complement strand
TATAATAGATCCTCCATTGCAATTTGCATGCCACGCTCAGTCTCCTGCAGCGAAGAGAAAGAAAATAGAAACCAACGCGTTTGCAAAAATTACTCGGCACAAGAATTAAAAGTACAGAGTCATTCTTCACGTCTCAATTAGTTTGAGATCAGTTCCAAGCGCAAGTTTATAACCCTCCATAATCCTTGCAATGCATCGCTTTAAGGCATTTTACAGTTTATTAGTGCGAACGCGCCGCAGCAAGAAGACAGTGAAAAGGCACCAGAGCGTTGGTAGCAAAATGTAAGTCAAAAGAAAGTCGTCATCGTAGTCGTCGAGAGGACAAATCGAGCGTCTCTAATCGTCGATCGTTTGAAAAATATCGCGTGCAGCAAATAGTAATCCCAACACAAATAAATCAGTGTTAGCAATCATAGCAAGTCAGGATATCAACCTGTTTTATTCATTAAGATGATAGCTATTTCAAAATGGTACGTTTGGTAAACATTAATGAACTTCCTCCAAGCAATTTCGAATTTAAATCACCAATTGTTCTCCAGTTTCTGCATAATACCTCTCTGCATGAGAGACGTGATTTATCGTTCCCCAATTCTGATTCATTCAATTTAACGTCGATTCTATTCAGTGAATGGAAAGAACACACACCATAATCCACATGCGCTATCTACAACCATCAATAGCTAGAGTACCGAATTCTAGAGCACTACAGACCAAAACCAATCTAGCTCCACGTGCATTGCTCTACTACTAATTTTAGCACCAGCAGAAATGCATCTTTGCAGCAACGAATCGAAACAATACCCAATTGTTTACGACATTTGCCAGCCGCCACTTAGTTGCTTGCTATTGCACGTGGGCTTGAATTTCATAACGCACCATCGAATTCATTCAGCGCGTGCAATGCAATCATACCGAACTAAATGACCTGGTTCGATATCCGCAACACCCACACCAACGAAAATTTCACGAAACCAACTTAAACATTCAAAGGTGGTGGTTGGTCATGGTACTTGCCCTAATGGAGTATGTGTGGTTTAATTAGCTCTCTGAAAATAGCAATTGAATGTCAATAAACTCGTTGGGTTAGAATTAAACTGCGGAATGTGATGTAATGGCTGAGTAGGTACAGAAATCGGTACTGCCATGAGTTGTTACTTATTTAAAGGTACTTATTTATACACTACGGTACGGCTAGTTGGGCAAATGACTGGAAGTAAAGTAACGCCACAGCGAATTTGAACGTATACGCGTGGTGTGGTCGTTGAGCCCAAAATATCAGCGAATTAGGTGCACATTTTACACGTGTGATTATCTGAATAATGCGTGGCTTCCATTAATTTGGTGTAAAAAATTATAATAACATGTTCAACTGTGTTATGCATAAATAATGGAATGTTTTCATTTCCTTATTTTATTAGCTTTGTTTTCCACGCTTTCATTCCGAGACCACCAACAATCCCACTTGTATATTTTTTTAATAAGATTGCCAACCACCACCACACTCAATACGTACATTAAATTAAGAAATTTGCTAATTAGGAGAAACAGCCCCAGTGGTCGACCCGACTCAGGAGAATTGGCTTGTCTCTTTATAATATACGAAATACTCATATCAAACGTGTGTTCTAATCAGTTATTGAACCAAATATAATCAGCGATGGTAAACAGTTGTCGGAATTGACCGCAATTTCCTTCCATCAATCGCAAGACACCAATTCAATTGATAAATACGAGTTCAAGAATTCCAAACGAACCTAAAACTAAAGTAAACTTAAAGGTGCCAATAAATAAAAAAATAAAAAAAAAAAGAACAGAAACTGAAATATTAGTCAGTCTGGCTAGTCGACAGAAGGTGGAGCGCTCTTGTGCGTACGCACTCATCGTCCTCCCCACTACATTCTGCGATATAAATACGCAACTCTAAACCTTCCAAATTTCATTTTCCGCATAACTAGGGAACGAACAACGTCTATATAAAATTCAATCCAAACAATCCCATCACACATCCCATCATTGCCATGCATTTTACCCGAAATGCTTACATATTAATCTATTCATCAGTGATGGACATGTAATAGACATTTCCCTGGAGGTTCATCGAATGCAATCTCGGCGGAAACGGAAATAGCATCGCTGTCAACCACCTACGTCGATTAGCGTCGTTACATGCCGCATTTCCTTCTCTTCCTCTCGCAATCGAACACCAAAACAAAACGTAATCCATCCACGTTCATATGCAAAGCTAATCAATCAGTATGATCGAAAGACGCGCCAATCTCGTATAATCAAACCAAACCTCACCCCACCTAGCACATAATTCAATCCTTGCTGTCTCGTCAACGTCCCAGTCCAACCGGGCTTCAAGATTGCATATTTATGAATGCATAATGATTGCATGCGGCTTGAATGAAGCCAAGGAGTAGTTAGAGGCGCAAGACGTTTAACCTGGCCGTGCTTTCGACGTCTTCGATGTATGTTCGTAGGGTCATTAAGCGCATAAATTGCGTCGATAAATATAGTTGTTTGATTTATACAAAGTAGGTCTCTCCGCATTGCCGTGCAACGCTAGTCGCCCCGATGAAACATCGACCAAACACTGAGGGTCTTGACTACAAGCAAATCTGGCCAAGCGTAGTTATCACGATTTACAAATATTGCGAAAGGAAATGCCATAAAATGTACGACAGTTGCAGTATGTGAGAATAGGTAAAGCATGCTAAACACAAATCAAAACAATTGCGCATGCATCTGAAAAAGAAAATAGTAGGTCAGCATAGGTCGCGACATAAACTAATATCCACCTCCGCCATCGTCGAGAAATTATGCAAGACTGATAAGAAAAATCAATAATGCTAATTAATTCCATTCGGTACGAAATTTATGCTGGTAGCCAGTGTTATCACGTGAAACCATGAATCATCACGCAATGACATACTAAGAAGCCATGACAAAGGAATTAAGGAATACAAACTAAAAATGGGAAACGAGGCGAATGAAATCACTTTAAGTGTTAACCAAGGTTGGCAAAAATCGGAAAATATAGGGCGTCAAATTAACGCACCAAACGCACACAGTAATAATACCTAGGCAGACTCGAACAAAAATATTATTAGCAGTCAAACCTTGAACCATGCCTTTGTTTGAGGAAAATTTATCTATGATAAATTGAGATTGGTCGACTACAATCGGCAGTGAAATATATTTCAAGATCCAAAGGCTTGAGACTGCTCTACTCCAGCAACATGTCCAGTTAATATTATGTATTTTATGCCCAACGACGATTTCATGAGTATAAACAAGAAATAAGATGCATATTTGCTTAGAACCTGATACCAAGGGCAAATATTTACTTGTTTTAACCTCCATTGCGACAACGCGTATTATTATATCGACTTAACGAAAGCAGAACTAGCCTTGCTTATAAATAAGAAGCAAAAACTTGCTGACTCGAGATTTAAACAAGGAATTCGTTATACTCCATTTCATTTTGTAATTGACCAATGTCATGCCTTTCTAGTGTGCAAAAAATACTTCAGCACTTGCAACGAGAATCGGTTTTATCGTTAAAAATAAATATGTCCTTAAAGATACCTGTGACAAACATATTGATCATCAACATGTATGTAGTTGAAATCATTTATAAATAGAAGATTCAGTCGCTGCCAATTAATTTAATTAGCGATTAATGATGATGCATTTGCATGTACTTCTATCACTAATGAAAGCCTTGGTCTCGACATTCGCTCAAAGTCAATCAAATTCTCAAAGCCGCGTACACGTTCAAGAGTCATTATAAGTCATCAATTGATGACTTATAATTTATTTTTGATAAACACTGGGATATGGCTGAAGACATCAATTAACCCTTTCAGCATTTGAACAATTTCTAGATTTCGAGACACCCAGGGAAGATATTCTGGAAAATCCGAAGGAGCAACATTCTCCAAAAGCCAAAGAAAAGTCGAACGACACAGCAGAGAAACAATTGCGAAAGGGAAAAAAAACAGGAAAAGAAAGGGCAGAGAATGAGTTAAAGAGTTTGTAGAAAGAGGATGACGCCCAAGGTTGCAAATCTGAAGTCCGTTCCGAAACTATATGGATTTCCCCCCCAAAGGTTTTATACGTGTTTTAGGGGGTATCGTTGGGCGTAGAAACCGCAGGTAGCAAAGGCTTGCGACGCCATTAACCAAAAGTTGTGAATTTTAATTTTACAAATTCTTTGTGCCAACCAAATTAAATACTCCCGCGCTTAGCAAATATAGCACCAACGCGTATTGTCATAACACAATAAAAATCATCTCTAAAAATAAACTCCGTACCAAGTTATTGCGCAATCTGGGTATGAATTAGAAGCATAACTTACCACTCTATTCTGTGCAATTGATATGTCATGCACTCTACCCCATTCGAGATTCACAGAGTCATACATTCGACTAGGTTCCCACCCGAGCACCTTGAGGTAATCCCGCACTCCCACAAACAGACTGTCTCCTTCAGGATTAAAGTACATGCACCGCACCAAGCCAACATCCTTCTCGCTGGACACTAGATTAAAGTTCTCCAAGTCAAAGTAGTTCACCACACAGTCATTGCCGCCAGTTGCCAAGAGAAACTCATGCGGATGAAACTCCACCGTCGTCACAGCACTATTGTGTCGTTCTTTGAACTCCTTCAGCATCCGCCCGATGCGCATATCCCACAAACGAATCGTGCGATCGTCACTGCCCGACGCAATCCAGTGTCCGTCAGGTGAGAACTTGATACTGTTTACTTTATCAGTGTGGCCCGAAAAGTTACAGACGTTGCCCTTGCGCCGATGGTCCCAGACTTTGATGGTATTGTCTGCACTGCCAGACGCGAGATACATACCATACGGATGGAAATCTGTGCTCCGCACACTGTCACGATGGCCGGTTAAGGTTCGCACCAAGGAGGCAGCCTCCAGGTCCCACACCTTGAGGGCACCTGTGCGGGAACCAGAGGCGACGAGTTCTTCGGTTTGATTGAAGCTGACGCAGTCGACTGGTGTGCTGTGGCCGGTGAGGTTCATGAAACATCCGGGTTTGCCGACGGCCCAGAGATTGACTTTCATATCGTCTCCGCCGGTAACCATCACCACGCCGGACTTCCGGCCCAGGGCAACACAATTTACATTTGCGTTGTGGGCTACACCTAAAGAAAAAGGGAAATATAATATGATTAGTATGTCATTCTATCGCCATTTTACATTCTCTTGCATTTCTTTGCAGATTTTTTTCAACCTGTAAGATGTTCGACCAGAGGTTTATAGGTTAGATTAACGAAACATACTCTTTTCCCATATTTGGTGTCCAGGTTTCGGTTTAGATCTTGTTGCCATGACGTCGACGTCAACGTCGTCGACGATTTGCACTCGAAAGTTGTCGTTATTCTGTTATCTTCGCAGTCCTCACGAGCGACGCTCACTTTAACTTGATGAACTGTTTCATGCTGCAGACCGCAGGACTCGCGGCACTAATTCTAGCAGGTCGCGCTGGCTCGCAGCATCGCACACGCGTGCACGCACAATTAGGAAACAATCACAGCGCACACTGCCGCAAGTAAATAAGAAGCTACAACTCCATATGAGAACTGATTGCTCTTCGGAGTAGTACAATAATTACAACCCTGCAGCTCTCGTGTCAGTTACACATGCAAACTCACGCACGCTATAACACACGCCAACCTGGTGCACTTGATACGTTGCGCCCATCGAAGACGTCCGGGGATGCAAGAAAATAACGGTCACTACGATATTGACACGCTTTGAATTTTTGGACTTCAAACACACTGCAAACACGGCCAAATGCACTGGTACGCAGGCGTTTTTGTGCTCCTTGTTACTGCGGCCTGCACGGAACAACAAATCGCGAAACATGCACGGAGGTGACTGTGGCAGCAAGTGGCGCGTTCGTCTATCGCTACTGCGGAGTCGATGCGGCGCGCACACAAATCTCGACTGTATCCACGAGTGAATTACAGTCGACCGCGAAGTCAAAGAGACGTTATCGCCAGGAACAGCAACAGATGTAACTGTACTGTTGCAGGCGTTCACAGGCCCACACGACCAACGCAGAGAAAAAAATCCTGAACGACCAACGCGCTCTGAATGTATTCTCGACGATTTTGAAATGTAGTAACGATGTTTGCGTTTCTATAGGCAACCAATCAAACAAAACGTAGAAAACTTATTACTACCGGCAACCAAATATTAATATACTTCATCAGGCCAAAAAATAACTATATAACATAAATACTCTAAAAACATCATTTAAATGCGTGCGTTCGCAATAAGTTAATTAAAATTAAACTTTGAAAGAAATGTCCATGGCGCATGCCTACCTTTCAGATTTTTACAAAGTGAGCGTAAAGTCCGCTTTGAATTTAAAGATTAAATATCTCTCGTTTCTAATCAACAATATTTTACTTGACGATAAATATTATCTACAAAACTTTTCAACAAGTGGTGGAATTTCCTTAGTACATTGAGTGTATTATACACCTTAACGCGTCGACACGTCACGGTAACCTCAACTGAAGTGGGCAACAAAGTGGCCGCGTCGTCGGTGTAATCAGTGTAATTTTAATCTTTCTTTTATAATAATAGCTCAAATGCAATAACTATTCATTCTACTTCCAACGACCTTCACAGTTTACAACGTAATTACCTAGTTGCATTGACCTCACTGAAGATGGACGTTCTAAAAACAGCATCAAGTTATCTACTCACTCCCCAATGTGTTGATGAATATTTCACCAAGTTCAATTTCCTAGATGGTAAGTCAAATATCTTTCCAATTACAAATATAAACTTATTATTGAATTCATATTCCCTTTTAGTTCCTTGTTTCAAAGCATCACTGAGTAAAGGCCTTGGTATAGGCTTAATCCTGGGCTCAATTCTAGTCAAACTTCCACAGATTTTTAAAATATGGAAGAATCAATCTGGGGAAGGGATTAGTCTAGTCAGTGTATCATTTGACTTGAGTGCAATTATGATATATGGATGCTATAGTATAGTCAATGAATTTCCATTTAGCTCATGGGGAGATTCATTCTTCCTGCTGCTCCAAACCTTGCTGATTGGATGTCTGATTCTGCATTACTCCAAGAAAACAATGTTGGCATTCCTGTATGCTATTGTATACACAAGTGTTTTCTTAGTGTTCATCTCTGCATACACCCCAAAAGATTTCCTGTGGACTCTGCAAGGCTTCAACATTCCAATATTGTTAATTGGCAAATTGTCCCAAGCATTAACCAATTATAAAAATGGCCATACTGGTCAACTATCTGCAGTGACTGCATTTATGATGTTTGCTGGAAGTGCAGCTAGGATCTTCACATCAATTCAGGAGACTGGTGACTTCATGAGCATTGTCACATATTGTGTATCCAGTAGTGCAAATGCAGTGATTGTGTTGCAAATCCTGTATTACTGGAATGTGGATGTGTCCAAATTGGAGAAGGAGAAGAGCAAATTGCAGAAGAAAAAAGCTAAGAAAGTTGATTGATTACAAAAGTATAAAACTGCCTTAAAACAAAAGGCATTCTAGGCTAAATAATTTCATTTTTACAACTACAGACTAGTTAAACTATAGTGAAGGTTGTATCCATAAAGTGAGCGGACGCAAAACACGGGAATACATTGGGAATTTTCATTGCTTGTTTGAAGAAAACCAAAGCAAGACTAAACTACATACAAATAACATTACATTAGGAAATTGCGGGCGAGAATAAGTACGTTCTATGAGCAATAATTCAGTTCTTCTACGTTTTAAAATGCAAATTCTATTAAAGAGGTATTAGACTAGTCCAACTTATAATAAGTTTCTGTTTCATTCTGCCACAATTGTTGTTCCTCTCCAACATTGCTTCATTCCAATTCCCTTCAGTTCACTCTTGTTGTAATGTATATATAGTAGAACATCTTTCTATGTAATCTTGTTCACGTGTACTTTTCGTCAATGATCACAAAAACAGAATATTGTCAATTTAAGAAAAAAAAAACGCAAACCTTAATAAATAGCATAAATAAATAATATTCATTTGTTCTTAATTCGCTTCATGTGGATGGGATTCGTGGTTGCTTTGGATGCCATACTCGTCGTTTTAATAGCAGTTAAACTGAGATGATGGTTTGTTCGACAAGTTATCAACTATTTATAGCACATACAGTCAATTCCCCATCCATTAATCGCTATCTATCAAAAATGCTTATAAAATCGTCACTGCAATAACCATCACGTCGTCTTTAGATTTGTTTAGTCGCAACAAATTAAAACCAATTTCCTACATTAGTATAAAAAACATTCTCTTCAATATAAACTTATTAATAGTACACATCATCAGTGGAACTGGTTACAATTCAGTGAACCGTTTGCGCACATGCAAATCAAAACATAAACCTAAGTTACACAGTCATAAATCATGGTAATTTTTGGTGATCTTCAGTGATATGAGAATGTTGCACTCCCGTTCTACTCCGCTCGCATTCGCGCTACAACAAACTGTAATACGCAAATAAAAATGTTGCTTTTACATCATAACATGGCTCCGATTATACAACATACGGCAATCTTAAGCAATTACATGCAACTCGTAGTAGTGTTCATCGTCGCTAAAGTATAGAGTATAATTTACACGGATATACGACGATACCCCATGCATGCATGTGGACTCGCAGAAGTATCATATGCATCAGCACAATAATTGTAATAATAATATCATGACATTTAAATTACTTTAGATTAGCAATTATCCATAATATTTTACACATTTTGCTATTTGTTGTCTTAATCAATGTTTATCGATTATCATATGTTATTAGGTAATATTTGCTTCACGCCGCGGGTAATTTTGCTTCCTTTACAACGACCACCAAACGAAAATGGTTAGATTAAGACCAAACCAAACATTAGTCATACCATCAACATTTTGAATATAGCTTTTTAAAAACTATGAGCAACCGTAACATAATATGGCTTGAAGTGCGTCATCACCCCATTCGCACCGTCAAATTATTAGAAATCACTCTTCCTACGCAGCTCAACCTCAACAGTCAGCCACAATGAGTATTACTGTAAGATCAGCGAAATTTAAGTTAATATAATTGTTTACACCTTTGTACAAAACAAGAATTTTACGAAGAAACAAAATGGCAGTCGGTCCGGTTGTAGTACTGTTATACATCGGCATGTAAAGCAGTCAAATCAATCGTTGCCGAAACAAAACACCGGGCAAAGTTAGAGCGCACCGTTCAGCTGGGAATCCATCGAGACTCACCTAACCGAAATGATGTTATCCGTTAACTGGCTTAGGCAACGGTCGTACCAGGTACAGCTTCTCGCCTTGTTTATTGGTGTAGATTGGCGCGCGCTGGTAATGATCCACGAGTTGATCCAGCGTGTGGAACTTTCGCTGGCCGATACAGTATAAAGCTCCTTCGACATGCACCCGGAAGTGCTTATTACGACCTGGTGCTTTTAGAGATACAGAATAATCACCCATCTATAAAAACAAGTCCGTTAGTGATGCAAGTATCATATTTGTTCTAAAATATAGTGAGGGTGATGCTAACATTTGTCTCACTGTCACGAATAAGAAAATCCCCATCGTGCCCATGTTGGTTAAGAAGATTGTCGCACTGGCTGCGAGAAATAGAGCCGTAATACCACGGCCTATTCACCAGATGTGGCCGGTCTGTCTCGTTATTGTACTGCGGTGGTGGCGGTGGGCCACCGCCTTGCTGGCTACTAATGAGGTATTCGGAAAGTTCCTGTAGGTAGTTACGTGGTACTAAACCCACTTGGCCGGCTGAATTACGTGCTTTATACCATTCAGGATCACTCGCAGGCCGATCCAGGATTTCTAGCCGGTCAAACTTCTCAAATGAGAGTTCTTGATCACTAGTGGAGCTGAATGCGTATAATGCCACCACAATATCCAAAACATTTTCGGCCATTGCGTACGTATGTAGCGTATCATCATCATTACCATCTTCTTGCGTGTAATTCGAAGGAAACCAACCAGAGATATTTCCGCTTTGACCGCGCCACCAACCTGGGAATGAAAAAGTTTTGTCAGGAAATGCGTTCCTCACTAAGCTTGCATTGATTTGTATCACGGCATTCTAAGTGGCTGTAATTTTCTAAACATCTAATTTTCCAAGAATTTTAGTTTGTAATTGACCATACCGTCGTTACTCTTCTCAAGAATTAAGATTTTCGATCCTTTTATCAGTGACAGCTCGTCTTGCTGTTGGGCTTGATAGTTGTACTTTACGATAGCGCAGCCAATTGGTTCGCTGGGGTCTGCTGGAAGGCGGCGGGCCATATTAGGTGATTCAACTGTCCTAGAAGGCGAATTGTTTGACGGCAACGTTTTGGACCCAGATCCTTTTTTCACCTGGAGAACATTAATTGTTAATTTGATGAGTGCATGATATATTCCGCACTAAATTAAATTAATACATTCGAATTGATTATCAATCTATATCTATATTGCAAATATTTAAATTGCATTAGGAATTTGCCATATATATTCGTGCCAAAAATGTTGTTTGGTATTGATTGGATTGTTATTAATAGACACCAGCTTGGACGACTTATTTTAGAAAAGAAATGTAAGTTAATCAACTTACTTTCTTTTTTATGCTGTCAAACAGTGACGGCTTCTCTTTTTTGACGTAGTTGCTGGGCACATATCCACTCTGTTTGTTGGTATTCTGCACCCTCCACCAATGTTTGGTGTCATCCAGAAGCAAGTAGCGCTCATTTTTGCGCAAATCTAGCTCTTGGCCTCCAGCTGAGGTGTAATCATATTTGGCGACAACGTAGCATACGTCATCCTGGTTCGCTTTCACTAAAAAGCAACTCAAATTAATTACCACGCACATTACAAGCCCACTAACAAAGCAATAACAAAATTACAGCTGCAATTGATAACCATTTGCATCATGGTCACGGTCACGGCAACTCTCACGATCAATCCTGCCTTGAAATTTATTATAGATTCTAATCCCGCTCTCCTAATGAGTAAACCAACATGCAGATATACTGAACTGAAAATACAATACAACACTGACTGCACACATTCAGGATCCAAGTACTTCTCATTACGCCTCCTCGCGTGCGCAGAAATTTTGCCCAAAATGATAACACTGAAATCTTATCGCACCTGACGATGCGCTAAATACACTAGGATGTTATCTACAGGTCTACTTATGATTACGATCGTGGAGCAGGTACGGGGAGCGTGCGGGAGAACACGTGCCGCCGGCGTCATTACCGTGTCGCACCGGTGTGGCCAATGGCATCTGGTGCGGGGGCGGCTTGATGGCGTAGTTGTTGGTGCCGCCGCCTTTGCCGCCGCTCTGCCACGTCGTCGGCTCGGGTGTACCGCGCATCGACCTCGTCTCCAGCATGGTCAGGTGACAGCGGCGGTGGTGATGATGATGACGACTCCGCTCGGCGTGGGGTTGTGGTGACGGTGAGAGAGCAGCAGCGGCAAAGCAGCACTTATCTCAAGCAACAGCCGACAATCATGCTCTCTACGACTACGGATCAGAATTGAAAAATCAAATAAGAAGTTGTTACACGAATACAAAAAAGGTGTCCAAAGTGTTCAAATGTACATGTTGCGATTTGTGTTGTGGATTATGGCAAAACCATACGTGAAGTATGAGTAGAGAAGAGTACAACAAAAAGTGTTACATTCTACAACAATCGGACATACATTGGAGGCACAACATCAAAACAAGTAAGAACCAAAAATTAACCTAATGATCGGCATTTTTATAAATACACGCAGGGAATTTTCACATTGTCACAACAAGATTGTTTTTAACAACTCATTCTGGGAATTGTAGTAACATTCCTAGCACGTGTACTAAATTGCAGCAATTTAATTGTATTCTCTTAATTTGTATCTTTCCGGATAAGTTTAAGCAACACGTTGGATGTTAACTGTACATTGTCAAGCCCGGTCAAATTCATTTTGATTTATTATCATTTGTGGCGCTCGGCTTACGAAACTCTCATGCTCTCGGAAACAACAGCTAATTATAACAATTACAAAGCATCGTCAACATTGAGTGTATACTTCAACGACAACACACTGCCGGATTTCGTTCCTTGAACCAACGCTGATGAATTTGTTTTTAATTTCGCTGCGTTAGGTGATAATTATGAGCATTCTAACTAATTCAGAGAAATGTGGTACACGCCTACTTTACAAATTGCATATTCTCCTGCTTCGTGGCCTAGTTAGCATAAAGCAATTGAATCAATAATGAGATCGAATGTGATTTCTTCTTCCCTTTGACTTAATTTAGTGCATTTTCTGCTATAAATACCGCAATGCGTAAACCTTCATTTGAGGTTATTTTTCGCTACTCCTGCTTTTACGAGCACTCCTGCTAGATTTGTGAATCGAGAACTCACCGATCTTCAAACTGGACATAATTCAACCACACTCATGAATCAGTAATCCTCCCCCCTCGGACTATGCAAAGTGTGTTTGTTCCACAGCTGCTTATTCCTACTTTTAATAAGCTGGATACGTCGGACAAGAACTGCCACCCTCTTCTCTTCCACTACACTGCGCCAACAACGACTGTTCCACCAGCACTTGTCCCGGCGCGTCTCGCGAACGATTTGAGGCTGTTTTCAAGTCTTGCAGTCTTTTTCCCCTCAAGAGCGCATCCACTCAGCCGTAGTCCAATCAACAACTACTCGCGATTGCTTCGAGCAGTGATGCAGCGACGAGTACGCACATCTGAAATGCACAAACACGATGAGTGCCGCCGAACGAGTGAGGGTGGGTACTGCGATGGGGTTGAGCGCTTGTGACACTCCCGCTCGGCCGCACGCGAGCTCAAGCACACAGCAGTCAAGCGTTTGACGGATTTGCGACCTACGCTACAAACAATGCAAACGCCGGCGAACAACGCGGACGGGGAAGTAATAGGCGAACTGCATGCACCGAGTATGCACAACTGCTGAAGGCGATTGCGGATACAATCCGAGCGATGTACCGGCGGCCGGCAAAGAATGGAAGGGCGCGGGGCATGGATGACGGAAGAGAGCAAGCGAGGGCGACGGGAGCGCCGACCCGTTGGCACAACGCGAGCGATAAGGAACACAACGCACACAGGAACGAGCACGACGACCAACTGGGAAAACGCCGCCGTGTGCCGGGAATACACGCGCCTCTTCGCGGCGTTGCGAAGTTTTCATCCGCACAAGAATATTCCAGATTCGTCACCAGCTTCAACACCAAATTATATTTAAACGCAACCAATAATTATGTGAAACAAAACAAATAAGTGACAAAATGAGAATCTGACACTTTACATCTTTATAGATCTCTAAAGAACAAAAGTTTGTTGCCACAACAAACAAGTCTTTCTGAGTGATATGAATATCTACTGTTGTATATAATGTGTAGATATGGGTATAAATAGTTGTTAGATTTGTATGTATCAATTCAATCAATGGTAATTGAGGCTGGCTTGATTTGAGAGCAAGTGCATGTGTAATACCAGAGGACTGCTGTGTGTGCTCCACATCCGGAAGATTTATCCAATTTGAGTTTCACAAATTCTTCTAATTTGGTGATTTGTCACCTGTTTTCGTTTCTCACACGATACTCGCGCTCATCACATACCCGCACCGATAAGTTTTGCTTTATTCCAATTTTCACAACCAAATGCAAGCCGATGCATCGGCTGGATCAACTTGTCAAGACTTGTCTTCTCTTGTTTTTCTCAGCTTAGGCACCTTGCACAACGATGTTGCAACAACGCCCAACAGAGCGACACTGTAGTGAAGGATAGAAAGAGAAAGTATAAGGAATTTAAATAATATAAAGATTTAATATTTGAAATTAATAAATAGTATCCTAATTAATAACTATTGTGTAAATTATTCCGTAAGTATGTAATTGATTAGAAGAGTATGAAATTATTAAATTAAAATTCCCGGTTGAAACATGGTCGACGACAGCATTAGAGTTGGTAAAAAATTGTACTAATAAAAACAACTAACCTATCAAGCGGCGACAAACGGGTGGATCGAGTTGTTCTAGGTGAATTTCCTGGAGTTTACTCTTTGTGAGCAATAAATTGTGTTAATATTTGCGAATTTATTTGAAGAATAACTAAAATGCCGTATGCCAACCAACCATCCGTACATATAACAGATCTAACCGATGAAAATGTCAAGTTTTACGTGGAAGACACCGACTTGAGGTAAGTAGTTTACAAACAACATAAAAACGCACTTTTTATTAAATTTCTAAATAAAATTTGTATTTCCAGTGTAGCAAATAGTATTAGACGAGTTCTAATTGCAGAAACGCCCACAATTGCAATAGATTGGGTTAAACTTGAAGCAAACTCAACTGTATTGAGTGATGAGTTTCTTGCCCATCGAATTGGATTAATTCCATTGATATCTGATGATGTTGTCAAAGAACTACAATATCCCAGAGATTGTATGTGCTCTGATTTCTGCCCAAATTGCAGCGTAGAGTTTACTCTTGATGTGAAATGTACTGATGATCAAACCAGACATGTCACAACTGCTGATTTAAAGTCAAGTGATCCCAGAGTTGTACCAGCTACATCCAAGCATAGAGATGAGGATCCTGCTGAGTATGGGGAGACAGATGAGATTTTGATCATTAAGCTTCGAAAAGGTCAGGAATTGAAGATGAGGGCTTATGCAAAGAAAGGATTTGGAAAGGAACATGCAAAGTGGAATCCAACTGCAGGTGTTTGCTTTGAGTATGACCCTGACAATATAATGAGGCATACTTTGTTCCCAAAACCTGATGAATGGCCAAAGAGTGAATACACTCAGCTGCCTGAAGATCAATGTAAGTATAAAGCACAAAAATTGTTTTTGCATTGGTAATTCATATTTGTCATCTTCAATATTGGTTGTGTCATTTCTACCTACAGATGAAGCTCCATATAACGGCGACGCCGTCCCAAATAAATTTTTTTATAACGTGGAAGCCGCTGGTGCGTTGAAACCAGAAAACATCGTCTCCATGGGAGTAGATATGCTTAAAGACAAGCTTTCCAATCTCCTTACACAGTTGAATCAAGAGTTGCAAAGTGATGTTCTAGCCATTACATGAAGTTGTTATTTCGAGTTATCATGAACAACGTCATTATTTCTCGTAGAAATTTCAATAAAGCATGACTTACGTCATTATTCTAACATACCAAACCATATACAATCATTATACAAATGGAATTTGACGACAGAGTAAAATTGGTCCCATTTGAGGGGGCAACCACTTATAGAAATGACTTCCGCATTCCTCCCTTGCAGCCATATGTTAAACATATTTGGCCCGCGGAGCGCACCCCAGAAGCAGATATTTTACCTCCAAAGCCCCAAAGATATACATGCCCAGAAACGATAACAAAACTGAATGATGACGTATATATCCCTATGAATTTAATGTGGCAACCAGATCCGTTTGCAGACGGCCAGGTAAATATTTGCAGGGTACCTCCAGCACAAAAGGACAACAAGAAAGAGGAGGCGATTAGAACGCGGCCGAGGGTGTATATGAAAAATGCAGTGAGTATTGATGATGTTAATGAGCCCGAAGTGAGGAATCTGCTCTTATCATACATGTATATAACTGAATGTCAAAAGGCAATGAAGGAGACTTACGAATTTATAAATGCAAAACGAATGGTATGAAATTTTTTAATTATTGTTATTTTCATTTTAAACTCCCTTAACTTAGTTTGTTTGAAGTTGTATGTGCAATGTAATTTAACGACTTTGTTGTGCAAACTAGGAAGCTGACCCCAAAACGAAAGAATGTGTACATGTTGTTAAACCGCCCGTACCTTGCCGAATAAGAGATGAATCCATACCCAGTTATGTTCCTACAATTTTACCAAATGTTGAGAAAAATGTGACTAAAGTGTGGGCCGAATGGGATAAGGAACAAATACGAACCAATGTTACTCCTTCAGTTCAGTATTGGTCAAAGTTCTATAAAGACCGGTATATACCTATTAACAACATATGTAATTAGTGTTAGTTAACTTCGTATATCCTATTGCTAGCCAACCCGAGAAACCCTTGGGCGCATTAATACCGGTTGAAACCATCGAACGTCTTACAAAGCTAATTGAAACTGACAAGATTCGCTTCCCGCATGATAAAACGCCTTGTGGATATGCTGGTTACATTCCAATGATGACTCGCGTTGACATAGAAAAAGTCGAATTACCAATGGTGCATCCCATGCACACTACAAATCACACTGTATTTGTAAATCACTACGCCCACGCAAACAATAACTATGAGAAGTAATTGCGTTATAAAACCTGTGAATATTAAAATTTCCGATTTATATCTGCTTGAATCATTACAACAATTAATAATCTGCTTTACGACTTACATGTACAGGTAAGGTTATTATTTCTGTTAAATAATATTTTACGTGACTTAAGTAGCATTTCAATTATGTCGATGATTTGTACTACTTACAAGTCACCTAGCATTTAATGAATGCTTAATCATTCAAGTCGTAAAAACATACGCGAGTGCTTCCGTCGCCTTTACGCGCACTTCCGGTTCGTTGTCCTTGACTAGCTGCAACAGTCTATAGCTGAGCGTGTCCAAAGACACCTGTGATCGGCATTCCGGGGTCGCTTGGGCGTAAAGCAACCCAGCTGCAAGTGCACTATTTGCCCGAATATCCGTCCACGTGCTCCTGAAGAATGAGATAGTTGTCATTATGAATTGTGGGAAGTAATCCTGCATGTTGTCACTCTACAAGGAAACAAATATATGCAGAATTCAGACGAAATGAATCGATTAACATACCATTGCTTTAACAAAGTCGGTACAGAACTGACTAAAATGTAGATTAGCTCCTTCCAGGAGATGATCTTGAATAAGAACATTCACTTTCGGCGAGTCAATGAATGGTCCCACCTTCCGTAAAGTACATTTACAAGCTCGAACAACCAAATGATCAACATCATTTAAGTGTAGAAGTAGCGTAATTAAATTCCCATGGATCTGCTCTTTAAAGGCATCGTCGGGACCTAGCGAAGATGACAGATCTCCAAACAATAACAATGCCGCTTCCCTGATT
Organism: Ecitoglossa quadriceps; assembly: GCA_027574925.1. Classification (NCBI taxonomy): domain Eukaryota; kingdom Metazoa; phylum Arthropoda; class Insecta; order Coleoptera; family Staphylinidae; genus Ecitoglossa; species Ecitoglossa quadriceps. The sequence continues at coordinate 101,217 of JAODGC010048167.1, read as the reverse complement.
TCTGGACACTCGTGCTGTAGTAATGGTTTGATCCTTACGGATGCAGTCACTTGCGTCTGGCCAAGATTCGTATTATCAATGACTTTAAGCATTTTTGAGAAACTTAACATTGATTCTAGTGCGACGGCAGACTCGCTTACATTCTTGTAATCAAGTCCTTGCATTAAAGCTCCAATAATACTCTGGGAGCTTCTACCAACCAACTCAGGACTGAGAAACTCAGCAGCAAAGCCCAGTCCTCTCAAACATATCTTCCTGACTGAACAGCTCACATCCAGGTGGACATCCAACAACATGTCCAGTACATTCTCGGCAAGCATGGCATCTCCACTACCAATTGTTATGCTATTTATGTGTTTTAGCAAATAAGCGAAAGTAGCAGCAACTGCAACGCGTTGAGGTTCATATTCAGAACGAATATTGGGTCCTAAGCAGGCAACCAGCCAAGATAAACTTTGCGGGAAGTCATTGCAGACATGTTCAATCATCTGTGGAATAACTTCCAGGAATGATTCCATCGAATCCACGCACAACGATAATAAGTTTCCTGAGTTTTGGCTGCCTGCATTTACAAGAAATGCTTTGAATGTTTCCTTGCATACGAGGAATGGAAGTAGTTTATAAGCTTGTCGATTTGTTATTGAGTTGGCTTTCTCCTCAGCGTTGGCAAAAACTGGAGCAGCAGTATTGATATACGAAGCGAAAGCGATAATAAAAATAGAAAATAGTTCCGGAAATTGTTTCCTGCACGTTTCCTTCGTTTCTGCACTTCGTAACAGTTCCTGTAAAGCACACAATGCTTGCAAAGGGCGCAGTGTTGCAATCTTCAATTTGTCAATGTGCTTTTCTTCTTCGTAGAAAATTCCAGTTTTGAGTATTTTCTTCAAAGCATCCAAAATTTCAATGACTAATGCGCCGTCAGAAGCAAGAATTGACCAAAAGGAACATGTGGCTCTGGAAAGAGTTAACAAATTAAACTACCCACCAATCTGGTTATAAAATAGAATATTCCACTTACTCGTTATAGGGTAAGGGCTGCTGCAAGACCACATTGATCACAGGCTTCAAGTGATGATTTCCAAAACTCAATGCCGACAATAAAGTGGTATGTTGTGTCCTCTTATTCGTAATTCTATCATAAACAACAATCATTTTCTTCATCAACTCATTAACAAACGGCTGTAATTCGCCTCCTTTCACAGTGACGACAGTATTCAGCAAAACACCGGCTCCCGCACTACTTGAAGGTTCCATGTCCAATAAACCATCAATCAGCGTATCAACTAAATGCCCAAACTGATATTTCGGGACATTATTACATATTACATGGGCCAAATCAGTCACCAAATTGAACATCAACTTTGGGTCTTCGGTATCAATCTGCTCCTGAACATGCGATAGTGAGTTGCTAATAATTTTGTCATAATCCCTCATATGCCCTTCATATCTGGATGAAATACACAAAACAAGACACACGCATTCAACGGCGACTTTTCTTGTATTCTTGTTTGGATCTGTACATCTTGGTGCAACTCGAGCTAGAATAATTCCAGTTTGGCCGAAAGTCGAGGGTCCTTCGTAGGCAAACTGCATATTGTCCAAGTATGTTTGCAAAGTGGTTCTTAGAGCCTCCAGCGCGGGTAAACGATGTTCAAGTTTTTTTCTTCCCAGCCATGGTTCCAATAAGGTGAAAATTTCATCCAGACTAGCGGGGGAGATGCTTTGCACAAGTAATTCCTGTACGAGGAGGTTTACTTTTGAAAAACTGGCAAACACATGCTGTGCTAATTTAACATCTCCAGGTCCATCGTTGCCCAACTTGCAATAAATTGCTGAAGCGTTAAAGACGTTATCAAAGCACAGTTTTAACAATTTCAAACGTTGATCAGATTCCGGCACATTTGGTAATCTGGCCAAAGATGTCAAGACAGGGATTATAACCGGAAATAGCTCTATGTACTCTGGTCCACTATGGAGTTGTATCTGGACTGATACAGCTTGCAGTACTTTATCTTTATCCTGCAGCTGAATATGCAGTTTGTTCCTGTTTGGATGCATTGCATCTGCAATACAACCTACTGCTTTAAGACAGACTTTCCGGATAACATATTCCTTACAGTGTCCCAGTTCAAGTAGGACAAAGTCCAGAATTTCACTCTGTATTATCGGTAGCAGAGTGTCACCAGGTGCTTCGTTGCAAATCTCCGCATAGCTCGCAATCAGAACGAAACGGATCTTTTCAAGTTCAGCCTCACCCTTTTGACCCTTCATGAAGCCAAAATTAAAGAATTTGTTGTTCTTCTTCAATAGGACATCTTTTCTGATAAGGTAGAGTTTGTCCAATACTAATTTTAAACGGCTGCGGGATACAATTCCAATTGCTTCGGCACAAGATTGCAGCTCATTCACATCATTCAACTTGACACTTTGTAGAATCGTATCCATCACATCAGTAATGAGATCTTTATTTGTAAGATGGCAAGAAATGATTGCAAGGCATTTTAGGAGAAAACTCTTCTCAACTATTTTTGTCTGTGTGTCAACATCAGTAGGTCGGATTGCATAAAATGGCAATTGGCTTTTTACACTTTTCACAAGGTCTTCCTCAAACTTCGGATCCTTTACTGCCTCAATAACTGCAGAAAGGAAGTCAAAAACCATGTCTTCCCATTCTTTGGAGTTGAAAGAGTCATAATTGGCTTCCAAGTACTTCAACAATCCAGGAAGACGACTTTCCCAAACTTGTTTGTATCCATCAACATCCCAGATCTTAATATTCTTCAAGAAGTTTAAAACAAAATTTCCACGATAATGTTCCAGAGGTTTTCCCAGCATGGCCAAACATCTTACGAAGCCTGGTACACAGCTCTCTTTACAAATTTTCCTCGAGGCAAGATGTGTCAAACACCGTAATAAAATAACATTGGCATCAATATAATCTGCGCTTAAGATGCACTTCAGCAACATATTCCATAAGATCAAATCAAGTTCTTTGACCGATGTACTCATCATGTACAGCGTGTTATCAGCCGTCTGTTTTAAATCAGATAATTCGTGTGGATCAGTTGGCGTCAGAACCTGCTGTCGGCAACATAGCTTCACGATAAATTGTAAATAATTCTCAGCGTTTGCATCCGGATGAGTTAAAAATCCTTTATAGGCAAACGCTACGATGGTTTTCATCAAAGTACGTTTCACTTTTATACTATTCTCATTTAGCATATTACTCAGCATGTGTAATACATCTTTGAGTCGACTTCTTATTGCAACTTCAGTTGAGTTTGTTAAATGTGTTACAATGAGTAGACCTTTACTACGCTCCTTTTCATTGTTATGCTTCAAGAGACTAATTACATGATCCATGGTATTGTCAGTATAATGTGTACACAAACATTCAAAACAACGCAGAGCTTCTGAATGTGATCGAAGAAGTTCCGGCTGCGCATAGTCTGGAGATATACAAATCAACTCAGAAAGGGATTGCAAGATTTGCGTTAATTGTGGTTCGAGTAAAGTGCCATCCGTTTGCGACGCGACTGCAATCACCGAACCGATACACTTTGTTATCGCTTGAGATTCTTTGTGTCGCCTGGAATTAAGCCACCAAAGTTAACATACAAGATTCTAACTGAATACTATATGGAGTCATGTGATGTTACTAGTAATAACTGACCTATATAGTCCTAAAAGTACTTGTACACTTTTGGTAGTATGCTGGCGAACTTTGTCATCTCCAATAGTACCAAACATGGCTGCCAATGCATACAAAACAGTCTCAATTAACTTTGGTTCCTTTCCATTAAGCCACACGAAAAATAGAACATCAAATGCCATGGCCATTTCTGTATGGAAATTGCTAGCTGCAATCGTTGAATCCGGCGCTTGTTCAGGATTAGTAGTGTATTCCAAAATAGCTTCACAAAATCGTCCTAAACTATATGCGAATGATTGTTTCAAAGGTTCCTGCTTTAATCCAGCTAGTAAGGGTAGCATTATACCCAAAATAGTTTTCAAGTATGGCACAACGCCGTATGCATTGGCACTTGCAAGTGACCCAAGTGTATGTGGGATTGTGTAGTGAGGTACAACACCGGCGGACATTTTTGATAAAAGTGCATCAACCACCTTCAACCCAAAGACAAATCACATTGTAAACCATATTCATGTTTGTAAAATATTTAATCCTTATACCTGAACACCATGTTTGACACCAACAGCAACAACAACTCCACATGCTGGCATTTGTACCATGGGTTCACATCCTGCACTCTGCGTCATTAATTCCAGACAAAACTCTAACAACAGTATAATTGTGTCACCATCAACATATACAATATGCTCTTTGCAAATGTCCTCCATGGCTTCCAACACAATTCCAACATGTTCAGCACTTGGTTTTGGTTCAACTCGCCTGCCAAATAGACAACATGCTTTTAGAACCTCATTTGGGTGCTTCTTGGCAATTTTTCTCAGAGATGTGTTGGCAGTTTCAAGCACAAGATTGTTTTTGTCATAAGTACAATCAAGAAGTGTACCCAAAGCAACTAGAATAAACAAGTGAATTATATTTGGGTGTTTTAAAAGTAAAACAAAAGCAGCTCACTCTGAATCTGCGTTTCGCCAGTGGCCTTCATTGTCCCGTTCAACGCCATATTAACCACTAATTATTTCAACTCATTGAAACTGAAGCAGATGACAATGCTTGCCTAGAAATTATTCAAAACCATTTTACATATTCTGATAAGACGAGAACTAAAAAAAAGTCACGTTAAGTCGCAATACTACAGTATCGTAGGAAATACCTTTTTGGCTACACGTTGTTTGTCACAGAATATACTCAGCGTTAATAATCGATGTGTTACTTTGTTCGCCTCGTTCTTCATGCGTTCCAATTAATTGCGTCGATTATTATTGTCAGTTACTTCTAGTATACACTTTCCGTGGCAACACATTTTCAAACAGCCACAAATTTCAACTATGTAGAAACGTGACGCAATATACTTCCGTACTATTCGGCACTGAATTCCTTAACAATTAATTGAATTGTTACTGTTTTGACTTCGATGGGACAAAATAACAAACATTGGCTTTAGCAGTACTAAACATCGCACCGACCTGGCAATCTATCAGCTGATTGTGAAGGCATAACGCATGCGCCATTCATATTTGGTTGAATTTAACAAAAAATATTAAAAAATAACAATGGACATTTACAATTTAATTGGAACTGCACGAAGTAAATTACACTTTGGGCTGATAAGTAAGTTTTGTTACGATTACTCTTGACAATATTGTTTCATAGATAATGCACGCTTAACTCTCATTTGTTTTCATTTTGGGAAAACCAATAAACAATGCTGTTTGTTTTCATGATCATGATGCGTTGGAAAGGGTCACCGATTTGAGTTATTATGGACTATTTTGGTAGTAATAGTATAATAGTATTTATTATTTATCTTCTCTTTCCAACTTTACAGCATTTGCTTCATCTTCTATCAATGGCTGTTTGCGCTCCATGAATGCATTCAAGGTTCATACAAGTTTCGTGCAAGCACCAACATGAACCTGTTATGCTTTCACAAGTCCGTTTTGTACAAATACAAAGAAGGATGATTCATTGGGCCCAGGGAGTGTTGTTTAGTAGTGAGTGAGATTGAATGCGATGATGCTGGAAGTGGAATAAAGCACGCTAGGAAATGAAAGAGATACAGCGGTAAAGGTCATCTAGCAACCTTAGTAATAAACTGGATGGTAACGTAAAACACTGACACTTGAAAATACTAGCAGAACATGTTTCACACTTCATTTCAATGTTAGAGAAAGCCGAACGAATAATTTTAGCGTTTTGTGCTAATATTGTCGTTAGATTTCAGCCAAGGTGAGCAACAAGTTACAACACCTTTGGGGGCGGCTTTGCAATTATTTCACACCTTGCAGTTGTGTAAAACATTTGGTGGATCGTCTCCTACTCCCACAACATTCTTCCACTGTCCTCTCTCTCTTGTCTCGTGATGCGGTCCAGCAGCATTTCGGGCGATGCGCGACGCATGCATTCATGTTTTCATTGTGCGGCGAGTGAATGGACAGCGTTGTGAGCCAATCGTCGCGATGAGTGATAGTGTTGTTTATTTATAAAGCAGTCAGTACTGACTTCCTGTGGCTCTGTGGAAATAAACGCAGTGCATCCGAACCAGTCGTTGCCATTCGCCCTGCGGAGACGTAAACCACCCTGGTGAAGATGGCCTATATGAACGTTAAAGACTGGTCTGTGGAGCAAGTAACCGATTGGCTAAAAGGTACCGCAAATTTTCAATTACGAACGTTACGAAGTTGTGGTACTTACACTTATTGCTTAATTATATCAACCTTCAGTTGACTTGGTTGACTTTATGCCTGCTGCTTCAATTGTTTAACAACTTCCATACAACACTAATTTTTCTATTTGTGTTGTTTCAGGCATAGATCCAGCTATCAAGCCTTATGTGGATTCTAAATCATTTGAGAATAATGGTGTCAATGGTCATCGATTGTTGAACTTGAGAGTTGATGACTTGGAACATCTAGGGATGGAGTTTCTGGGGCATCAAGAACTAATTTTAGAAGCAGTTGAACATTTAAGGAATTTTGTAAGTGCTTATGTTTATTTATAGTTAGTGCTTTGTTAGAAATAGTCAATGTCATTATTGAGTGCTGAGTAATGAAACAAATCAACTATTGTTCTTTAATTGTCTATTCTTGGGCTTAAATCTTATACATGCTAATTCCTAGTAGACTTGAATAATAATTGTAATATTTACAATCAATTTTAATGTAGCACTATGAACTGGATAAAGAAAATCTTCAAATGTTAGCAATGCATTTGTCATGTACATCCAACTCCCTCAACCGAGAACTTCACACTCAACCTGATGATAGAAAAATGCTAGAAACGCAGACATTATCAGACGTCCACACTGTATTGAGTATGATTAAACCTCTAGTCTGCTGGCTTGACAAGGCTCCATTCGCGGGCGACCGGATTTATAATGACCTCAAGACTAGTCTTCTCCAAATGGGTTTAGAAATGGCGACAACAGCGCACCGAGATAATTTCACAGTCGAACCGAATAAATCTATCAGAGACATATGTGATAGAATTACTAAATTGGCTGATAAAATTATACAGGTAAGAGGGAGATCTGCTTTCTCGTTAAAAAATTTTGTTGGTGAAATAAATGTTTTTCTTGCAGGAATTTGCAGATCCAATGATTTTGCAACCAGCAACACTCGACTTGTGCACGATCAAGAAAAAAGAACAAGATTGTGGTTTTAGTATTCTACCTAGTAACAACGGTGTACATCAAATTACGGAGATATCTGTATCACATATCAACACCAAGTTGGAAGATGGCGATGAGATTGTGCAGGTCAATTACCAAACGGTTGTGGGTTGGAATGCGAAGGAAGTCATGCATTTATTAGAGATTAGTCCGGCGGAAATTGTTTTGACTTTGAAGAAACGTCCAAGGCATACTAAAGTGTACGGACAGATCTATATGAAGCCATATCGATTGCCCAGTCGAAAGCGATCGGCGCCTTTTTCGCGCTGGAATGAGAATCTTCCATCTCCTAGATTGTTGGCTATTCCTGATTTGCCTCCAATTGCTATAAACAAGTGAGTTGTTTGTTTGTGTGTTTGAAAAACAAAAGTTATTGTTATAAAGTTATATTGTTTAAGCAGTAGCATTGTAGCCTGTTGCGTATAATTGTTGGTTTCTAGCAAGCTTTTTTCCGGAAATTACCCGTAAAAATGGCACGCAATTGCTCATATTGTGTTATTGTATTGTGTTGTGTTGTTGTAAGAGCGTGACGTTTATGCTCTGTTTGATATCACAGATTGGCCCAAGCAGCGCCTATTCCGGAGGCGGACGCTGACGTGAGTTCCAGCGAGAGCGATTGTGAACCGCCCGATTCGCCGCTCGAGAATGCAGCACGTTTATATCCTCTGAAGCCGCGATCGGTGCTCCAACGGCGCAACACCATCACCGGTGCAACGCCGATGAGTGTTCGTTCCAGTGCGGCGTTAGGTCTGGAAGAAGTTAAGCATTTGATGCGCAGTAGGAACGCAGCTACCACCTGTAGTTCTTATACATTGCGTGCGGACAACTATGGCGATGAGTTGTACATGCGCGATAAAAGTGCATCGTGCAGTCATGGTCTCGAACGGGATCTACGCCCTTCAACCGTTATCGGCTTTGGGCCGAGTTTACACAAGAAGATTGTAAATTTCGATGAAACGCGGACTATCATTGACTCATCGCATGACAGACGATTATATGTGCAACCAACCGCGGGTGCAATCAGTGCTACGTCTCTGAACAGTTTGCGCGACGAAAGTATTGAATTTATTGACGAGTGCGAAGATCTGCAGGATCGAAGCAAGATGGCACATCCGGCCACAGACGCAAATGACAACGAAACTGATTCAGTCTCCGTTATTGGTAAAATAAAGAGTGCAGGTAGCTCTCCGTCGGTTAAATCTATGAAAGAAAACACCACGGAAGCTCATAAAGCGAGAGCATATTCCAGTTCAGTACGAGATACTGTTCTGGAAGATGTGTGCATTGATAACATTATCAAAAAGTTTGAGAAGCCAGTAGTGGCACCACGACAGAATAGAAATCCTCCGCTACCGCCAGTAAAACCTGCCGTCTTGCCGAGGACGAATAAAATTCGGGGAAAGCTAGATAAAAGTCACAGTACTCCAGCCTACGATCTTTTGGAAGAAGCAGAGGACTCAATTGAACTGAAAACTGATAAACAAATCAAATTGCCCGAGAAATATCTTGATAAGCAACCAGAAATTCCTGCTAGACTATCCGTTAAACAAGAAACGGCTATCCCAGTAATTCCAGAAAGTCAGGAAACACTTCCGATGACTTCTAGTATTCCCGAAATACCAGAGAAAAATAAGAATGAGAAGAATGATAAATTGCCGGACACGAAAATTAAATACGAATTGGGTATACCTTTAGTGCGCTACCCACCTGTATCAGCAAATGATGCAAGGATCCCGCCAAAATTGGATGTACCCCCTAAACCACCTCCTCGGACTAATATTCCGGAACAATATCGGAAAGTAGATGTACAGGATAAAACCGTAACGCAAGCACCGCCAAGAGAATTAAAAGAAAAGACTGATTTTGATGCCTTGAGGCAAGCAGGCGATGTAGTTGCAAGTACACCTGCAAAAATTCAATATGGTGTGAATGTGAACATTCTGACTGATACATGTAGCAATTCACATGCGGCTCATGACGTCGCGACGACTAGCATACAAAATCGGCTAGATTTTGAACCGAAACAAGCATCTACACCTCTCTCAAAGCATTTTAAAGATGATAACAGGTTGAAGGACGCTGAAGAAAGTTCACTGAAGACAAGTTTAAGTAATCTGTCCTGTATTAGTGCAAGCACTGCAAGGGAAGTTTTTAAGATTGAGACCCACAAGCCTTCTAAAGAAAAAGAGCACAAAACATCACCAAGTACATCGCTGGTTAGAGCGATTTGCAGTTCGAGTAAGAGCAAGTCAAAGAAGAAAAATTCTTTATTGTTGAGTAAGCAATCTAATGTACATTATTATCGTGTCCATGTAAAAATAATGATTTTTGTGCGCAGAGAGACGAAAGGTCAGCGTAAATGATGTCAGTCCGGGCGAAATGCAGGGATTTTTACATCAAAGACTGAAAAGCAAACAAGATTCGAATATTCACTGGGAAAAACGCTGGTTTGTTCTAAATCAACATTGTTTGTACGGTTTTGCAACCAAGGAAGCGACCAAAGCGGAGTGCTACATTGTCCTGTCGGGTTTTACAGTTACAGAAGCAACGGAGGTAATGTTAGTGCTTTGCTTAATGCAATAAGAATAACTTTGCTTTGTAATGTAGGTTAAATCAAGAATGAATGCCTTCAAAGTCTATCACACCGGAACAGTGTTTTACTTCTCGGCTGAGAGCAAAGAAACGCTCAATTTTTGGCTAGAAACCATTACAATAGCAACTGCTCCATCGTTGGACCTGTCCAAATCCACTGAAGAAATTCAGTACTCCGAGACTGATAACGAATCGGAGAATGATACCAACACATTGTCATCGACAAAGAGTGAAAAGTCTGACGGGATCATAAAGTTCAATTCTCTCAAGAAGTTTGCGACGCGTAAACGAGATGTGAATGTTTCAAGCAGTAGTGGAAGTACTAGTCTCGATAGAAAACGCTTTTTCAATAAGTCATCAACCAGTCAGAAGAACCAGGTCCCTGTACCGACAGCGCAATTTCGATCGTACAGGAAAATCTCGAATTCAACAACAATTGGGAATTTTACATCCCATATTCCTAACTTTGCGAATAACAAGCCTGGTAGTTCAGTGGATAGTGATTTACCTCCACCTTCTCTCAATAAAGAGGCTAAAAGCGTAGTCAACAGTCGAAATGCAAGCATTGACTCGATTCCAAATTCTTTGCAGCAAGAAGTTTCGGTTCCAGCTCCCATTCCTATTAAACCATCAACTAAACTCACTACCAGACATGCTAGTAATCCCTCCTTGTGCAATGTTGATCAATTCCCTTTTTATGGATTTCCCCATCTCAAGTCAAAGAATGACGGAAGCATGCAGGGTTTACTCACTCTGGAAGAACTCATGATAAGGGAATCTGAAGGAATGGTTACTGATCTTCCTCCAATCAATCACAATTTGATCCATCCTGACGTAGTTTACGGTGAATTGCCTGCAAGGTCAAGAGGACACGCTCATAAAACACACCTGCGAACATCGTCGGATTGTACAGAAGCCAAGGAGCCAGTGAAAAAGGAAAGCTCTTGCTTCGGGAAGCGTTCATCATCGATTAAATCCAGAAGTAAGGAAAGGGAACACACGAGGGATATCAGCCAGGCGAATAACTCCCTTCCCAGAACTCCAATAAAACATCACGATGGTATTTACCATTCTCACAAAGCGAAATCAACGTCTTCGAAGAATTTAAAATCATCAGATTCCTATGAAATGATTTACCGCCCACAGATAACTACGGACATTCAATATGCACAAAACAGAAGTTTATATAGTGATCCACATGTTCCAGCTCAGATGAAGAGTATGAGCTTGAAGTCTGCCACACAATACACACCAATGTCTTTGCCTCTCTCCCGAGATGACAAAAAGTATAGTTCCCATGGCTTTGAATTGAATTTGGATAGTACAGGAGCATCACAAAAGAGAAGCATGTTTAAATTCTTTCAGAAAAGGGACAAAGATAAAAGCAATTCGAAAATTACATTGAGCTATGATAGTCCTTCGAGTAATACCTGGTCGACTACAAATCAGGTATCGAAAATACTATTTCCTAATAAACAATTATTTTAGTTGTTATAAATGTTACAGTTTATATCGTCGTCAATATCAGCAGACTCATTTGCTGCCGACTCGCTGTCTGACCACGTTGGCTTGTCTCATTCACAATCGCAAGTCATCCATGATTATCCTGGACTTGAGTACCCACCAGTGTTTGAAGCAGAAACATACTCTCTTTCCAATCCGCAAGGTACATTGCTTCGCAAACAGACAAAGAAGTGATGGTTGAAAAATATCCGTCTTAAGGTTAAATCAACATTATGTGCAATTAATGAATTATTCCAAATTTAAACGCTTTACACATAATCCAATTATCATTAACTCCAATATATATTAAATACTCTTGTGCTTGACCAATAAACACTCAATGAAGGCTTTGAAAAGTTATGCAATCGTTCAAAGCTGTTGATTAATGTTTTGTGGTTTCCAAGAGATATTGTGAATATGAGTAATTACTTAGCTAATATTTATATATTCCGGATAGTTGTAAGATGTAAATGATATCTTCAGTTGACTCGAAAACGTTTTACTACTTGTACAAAGGTGTATAATAATAATGAACGTATTATTGACTGTTAATATGCGCGACATGATTGACTTAATGATTTATTGGTTGAGTTGGTGCTCCAAATGGAAACACCAATTTGTTAGGTGTACATTGTTATTTATTTACTTTGCTTGTAACGAAGAGCAATTGGATCGTAAAAGTGTCAAGTTCATTAGATTTTATTGTTTCTCAGAAGACGTGATTTTATTCCGGTTGTCTTCCCAGTAAGTGTTTACATCTTAATTAATGTGGCATAGCGACAAGTGGTTGTTGACGAAACCGCCCACAGTGCATTGTAATTTTGTTTTGTCACGAATTTCTTCAAACTGTGTAATTTGAAACACATGCTTAGTTGGCGGGGGGAATTATCAATGTTGCGGAGGTAATGTCATTACGTTGCATGTGCGTTAAGGGTGAGGTTTCCTTGTAAATTGCGCTCATTTTTCTACTTGGTACCTTTTCTACAACACTCATCTTGTAATAACATCAACGCTGATCATGCAGGGTGCCTTCATTGATTTTCTTTCCTGCTCCGGTGTTACCATGACGACGCTTGGCTTTTATGGCTATAAGTCCGCCAGCTTGCGGCGGTAAGGTCCACAAAGCTTCCGCCGCCCGTGCCGCTGGCAACAAGACGCGTCACTTCGCAAATTTGCATTGTTAACTGGTCCGAACGGGTCGAGTGCAAAGGTTGGCACGAGTAGTCCGAGTAATCGCTCGCCGTCAAGCAAATCGACCTTATCTCGCGCTCCGCTGGCGACTGCTCGAAAATTCACCTCTACACCGAGTGTTGTTGGCAAAAAGCCACCTCGGCAATCTCTTCAAATTCCCGCCGGGCTTTCCATCGCCGCACGCATTGGTTGCAAAGCCAAAGTTACCACGTGTTCTGCTGTTATCATGTGCAGTTCGACAACTTGAACGATTTTGATTGGCCACTCGTCGATGATTTCACTAATGAGAAGCACACTTTGTAACCAAGTAAATTAGGGCTATAAATAGTTGTTAATTATAATGACGAGCTATTTTAAGTCGGTGCTGGCGTGGCCTGTCCACGCAGGGATGGAGCGGGACCTTCCGCGTTCAGTTGGAATTTGAATGGCGATTTGAAATCCAAACTCCCAAAACTTCCAACCGCACAAAATGGCTGCAACGGATTTTCTCTTTGAGCAGGTGCATCCTGCTAGTTTAGCAATCACCAGGATACTATTTGGTAAACATGAACTAGACAAGTATAATATAGGTATAAATTACTTACTGTTGTAGGTTTTTTGATGCTCTTTGACATTCCTGATGAACGAGGAGGTGCCGAAATAGACATACGTTGGGGCGATCCAAAGTCCTGCAACTTCCCGCTGTTTTCCTTCATGCCGCGTCCATCTTTCCCATGGATATGCATCATGTATGGAGTGATGTGGATCGGTGCGCTGGGAATATGCATAGGATACAAATTCCGGGCATCTTGTGCTTGCTATATTGTACCGTATTGGTACATTCTACTTTTAGATAAATCTTTTTGGAATAATCATAGTTATTTATATGGTCTGTTGGCTATTTTACTGACTACTACAAATGCAGGTGACTTTTGGTCCTTGGACTACTATTTTAGCAAAAACGAAAAAATGGCAAAGCAAAATGGAGTTCCTTTTTGGAACTATTTTATGTTAAAGTTCCAAGTATTTTGTTTATACTTTTTTGCTGGGCTAAAGAAATTAGATATGGAGTGGTTGGAAGGATACTCCATGACTAATATGGGAAAACATTGGGTTTTCAATCCCTTTGGGTAAACGTAATCATTTATATTCAACAACAATGCCTTGGACATCAATGATTTTAGATTATTATTGACCACTGAACAAATTGACTATTTCATAATTCATCTGGTTGGATTTTTGTTGGATCTCACCGTCGGCTTCTTCCTTCTTTATGGAAAGACACGCCCGTGGGCGTATTTGTTTTGTGGCATGTTCCACTTGATGAACTCAAGACTCTTCAGTATTGGAATGTTTCCCTATGTGTGCTTGGCTACAATGCATTTATTTTCCTGCCCTGATTGGCCTGTGAAGCTGCACAAATATATGAAATATGGAAGAAGAGGAAACGAAAATCCAATTGCCATGTCAACAGATAATCCTTCAGTGTTCACATCCATTTCAAATAACAAAGCAGGTATTGCAGACAATTCCACAACCATTGAAGGAAAACATCCTGCATTGATTGGTACGACAAAAGATAAGAAAATCGAAACTCGACCAATACCAATAACACAAAAAAGAAAGCGAACGGTTTTCTTAATAATGATCTATTGCTTTCTTCAAATATTTCTACCATGGTCTCATTTTATAACAAAAGGTTACAATAATTGGACAAACGGACTCTATGGATATTCATGGGATATGATGGTGCATTCCTGGGATACGACACTTGTAATTGTGCGCATTGTTGATAACAATAATGGACAAGAGATGTTTTTGGATCCCACTGCGTGGGTGCACAATGATAGATGGAATAAACACGCTGATATGTCATTGCAGTATGCACAATGTGTTAAGAACAACGTGAAATCATGCAAACAACAAAAGGAAGGTATGGGGTTGAAGCCCAATATGCAAAATGCTGATATGTCTGACAATCTTTCAATCTTTGTTGACGTTTGGTGTTCTTTGAATGGCCGCTTCCAACAGAGAATGTTTAATCCGCACTATGACCTCTTAGCTGCAAATTGGTCACCGTTTAGCAAAGTGGAATGGCTACTACCTTTATTGATTGAATATAGTGATCTAAGGGAGAAAATGAAGACAATTCAGGAGGATGTTTATTCGTGGTCGAATTACAGTGATGTTTTGTTTGTTGCGGATTTTCCTGGTAAGTGGTTCTTTAACATGCTTCTTCATATAGCTTAAACTTCCCCTTTAGAAATGCAGCTGGAAAACTTCATAACAAAAGATCTTGTCAACGCCACTCTGACTATTATTGAAGGTGAAGTCATTTACCAAACAGAAGATGAAGGAAAAAGTGTGTTGCTTAAACAAGGTGAAAGCGTCGCAATTGCATCCAACGTATTCCACAAGATTAAAACAGTTAGTAAAATACCCAGTTGTTTTATGTATACTTATGAAAACAGTACTAAAGCGGCTCTGAATGAAGTAAATCTTGACACTTTTACTGCAAAGAGGTCTCCTTCGCCACTACCTATTTTAGAAGACCGCGAGGAGGCAATAGAAGGTTTTGTCAAGATGTTTGGTTTTATTGGAAATGCTTTGTTGCATATCTTGTACGATGTTCCAATGGTACGAAGAGCTAGAGTGGAATGATTTTTGTCGATACCACACCAAAAAGAAGAAAAAAAAAAAAACAACATGAGAAGAAGAATAAGTTACGAGTAGTATGTACATATTTCTGTGATAATTGTAACCCGTTTGATCTCACTAACTACTGATCTCATTATTTCTAAATGATCTTTATGAAAGTGTAATTATGAATTATCTGATCTCAGCAGGAATTACAGGAAACAGTCGCTCTCAAACCTTTTTTTGCGATATTTTAAGTTATGCAACTTGTTTGTCACAACGGCTGCGCATAATCTTGGCGCTTTTGATGCATCTCTAACCATAAACGTTGGATTGAAATTTTGTTCAAAAAACAAACCGATTTCTCGCGTGTTTTGCTTTCTATGAGTTATTTACGACATAAAAATGCCAGAAAGAATTGTGTGTGAATACAAGAACTGTTCAAAGCGTTTCTATAATGTAAGCAACGACTATTCCAAACAATATTGTGCGATTTATAATATTCGCCTGCAAATAATGAGAAGATTAATTGAAGATCGCATTCAAAAGAAATGGGGTGCCAAGTATCCAGTTTGTAAATTATCGGATTTGTCAAGAAATAACTATTCAAAATGCTTTGTTATTGGTACATTATTCAAGGATCAAAAATTAAAACCATCTGTTCTGAAGCAACTGCAAGCTGAGAATCAACTCATACCACAGCCAGTGCACAAACATTTTACAGATGAGAGTGATTCTGTTTTTGTGGAGGATGAGAGTCAGCGATACAAGCTAGCAGGTATTTCTTTACCTCCCCAATAATTTTATTGGTTTCTTATGAAACTTGATATGTTCTTTTTGTGGTTTACAGGCAACATTGATGTATCCCAGATTGTGACTGGTATAACTTGTGGATTACTTGGGTATGATCTAGGTGATGGGAGATTTGAGGTTGATCAACTTGTCTTCTCCAATTTACGCTCTCAACTGGAGCACCCATTGCCCACTGAAGATGTTTATGTTGTCTTCATGAGTGGATTAGATTTGCAAAACTATGAGAAACGCCTTATCAAACTCCAACTGCTTTCTCAATGGATTGCAGGTTGTTTGGGAAATTTCCAAGATATTGACACCACCAAAATAAGTCGCGTTATCATCGCAGGCAACTCCATTCTTGCTAATAACTCAACTGAGAAACAACCAGTTTCAATGACCACCAATGTTGTACAATCTGATCAAAGCCTGGATGCAATTAAAACTTTAGACATGTTCCTTTCACAACTCTGCCAGGTGATTGAAGTGGATATTATGCCAGGAGATTCAGATCCTTCAAATCATGTGTTACCACAGAAGAATCTACATGTTTGCATGTTTCCAAAAGCTGGCATATACAAGTCAATGAATTCAGTCACAAATCCCTATGATTGTGAGTTTGGTGGTTGTCGAATCATAGGTACTTCCGGACAACCCATTACAGACGTGCTTCGATTTTCGGATATTGAGAGTCCATTGAGCGCCTTGGAGTTTTGTTTGATGTGGAATCACTTGGCACCTACCGCTCCGGATACGCTCGGATGTTTCCCTTATTATGATCGGGATCCTTTTATTTTGGAAACGTGCCCTAATGTATTTTTCAGTGCAAATCATACCAAGTTTGAAACTAAGGTAATTAAGGGTGATGATGGGCAAGTTGTTAGATTAATTGCAGTGCCAGAATTTGCAAGTACCAGTACTGTTTGCTTATTAAATTTGAAGGATTTAAGTTGTGTGCCTATTAAGTTTTCTTGTTAAGTTATTAAGGACAATACGTGTAATTCTTAAAATATGTTTTTGTAATACGAAAGAGGAAAATAAAGAAAGCTGTTTGTACTCGCATCTAGTGAGTAATGCAAAAAAATTCTAGGCAAACTAACCTCCAATTTAACGTTTCTTTAATTTCCTTCTTGCGGCATTTTGTTTAGCTGTTTTACAAAAAGAGATACATAGTTTCAAAATGCCTATTGTTCATGAAACACCAATGGATATAAGATTTGTAAGTTATTTCTATAGTTCCAAATTAATTTGAATGTAATTTCCCTCATTATTACAGACTGATGAAGATTTGCCATATGAAGAAGAAATTCTTCGCAATCCATACTCTGTCAAACATTGGCTGAGATATATTGATCACAAGAAAAAGGCACCTAAAGAAGCTCTCAATCTCATCTATGAACGTGCTCTCAAAGAACTGCCCGGTTCATATAAACTGTGGTATAATTATTTAAAACTTAGAAGAAAACAGGTCAAAAACAAATGCATTATTGACCCAGGCTATGAACTAGTAAACAACGCATTTGAAAGAGCTTTAGTTTTTATGCATAAAATGCCAAGAATTTGGATGGACTACTCCACTTTCCTAACAGACCAGTGTAAAATTTCAAGAACTAGAAAAGTATTTGATAGGGCTCTAAGGGCTTTGCCAATTACTCAACATCATAGAATATGGCCATTGTACCTTGCATTTGTTCAAAAGCATGACATACATGAAACTGCATTGAGAGTGTTCAGAAGATATTTGAAGTTGATGCCTGAAAATGCTGAACAATATGTGGATTACCTAACTTCAGCAGATAAACTAGATGAGGCAGCTCAAGTCTTAGCAAAAATCGTTAATGATGATAGGTTTGCTTCCCAGCAGGGCAAATCAAATCACCAGCTCTGGAATGAACTGTGTGAGTTGATTTCTAAGAATCCCAAGAAAGTAACTTCATTGAATGTGGATGCTATTATACGAGGTGGACTAAGGAGATATACAGATCAATTGGGACATCTTTGGAATTCGCTTGCTGATTATTACGTTCGCAGCGGACTATTTGAACGTGCGCGAGATATTTACGAGGAGGCAATTCAAACTGTTACGACAGTGCGAGACTTTACGCAGGTTTTCGATGCATACGCGCAATTTGAGGAGTTATCATTGAAGAAACGCATGGAAGACATTGGAAAGAAAGCTGTTCAAACTGATGAAGATGAAGTTGAAATGGAGTTACGTTTATCTCGTTTTGAACATTTAATGGATCGTCGACTCCTGTTACTTAACTCAGTTTTATTGAGGCAAAATCCACATAATGTTCAAGAGTGGCACAATAGAGTTAAATTATATGAAGGAAATCCTCATGAAATCATCAATACATACACTGAAGCAGTACAGACAGTGGAGCCGAAACTCGCAGTTGGCAAACTGCACACTTTGTGGGTGGAATTCGCCAAGTTTTATGAAACTAATAATCAAATTGATGATGCCAGATTAATCTTTGAGAAGGGAACACAGGTCGAGTATCTCAAGGTTGAGGATTTGGCTTCGGTTTGGTGCGAATGGACCGAAATGGAAGTGCGCCATGAAAACTACGAAGATGCTTTGAAACTAATGTATCGTGCGACTGTAATCCCATCCAGAAAAGTCAATTATCACGATGATAAAGAAACCGTACAAGTAAGATTGTATAAGAGCTTGAAGGTATGGTCGTTGTACGCTGATTTGGAGGAAAGTTTTGGAACTTTTAAGACCTGCAAAGCTGTTTACGATAGAATCTTGGATTTAAAGATTGCAACACCGCAGATTATCATCAACTATGGGTTATTTCTAGAAGAGAATAATTATTTTGAGGAGGCATTTAGAGCTTACGAAAAAGGAATATCATTGTTCCGTTGGCCGAATGTTTACGATATTTGGAATACCTATTTGAAAAAATTCCTGGGAAGATACGGAGGCTCCAAGCTGGAAAGAGCAAGAGATTTATTCGAGCAATGCTTAGAGCATTGCCCAGAAAAGTTCGCGAAACCGTTATATTTGTTGTATGCGAAATTAGAAGAACAGCATGGAATGGCTAGACACGCCATGGCTGTGTATGAACGCGCAACAAGTAAAGTATTGCCAACAGAAATGTTTGAAGTCTTCAACATTTACATCAAACGCGCGGCTGAAATCTACGGAGTTCCCAAAACACGACAAATATACGAGAAAGCCATCGAGGTACTACCCGAAGAGAAAACGCGAGATATGTGCCTTCGCTTCGCTGAGATGGAAACGAAACTTGGTGAAATTGATAGAGCACGAGCAATTTACGCACATTGTTCCCAAATGTGCGATCCACGTGTAACTGCTGAGTTCTGGCAAGTGTGGAAGGAGTTTGAGGTACGCCATGGTAACGAAGATACTATGAGGGAAATGTTGCGAATCAAGCGTAGCGTCCAAGCCATGTATAATACACAAGTGAATATGATGTCCGCGCAGATGTTGAATTCTGCTGGTTCGATCGCTGGAACCGTCGCGGATTTAGCACCAGGTGCCAAGGATGATATGAGAATGTTAGAAGCGAAGGCAGTGGAGATGGCGGGAAGTACATCTTTAACTAAAGGTGGGAATATTATGTTTGTCCGAGGTGAAACTCAAGGAGATAGTAGAGGGGAGAGAGTGGCTAATCCAGATGAAATCAATATTGATGATGACGACGAGGATGATGATGGTGATGCCGAGAGCGGGGATGCTGAAGAACAAGATATTCCTGTTACAAAGCAAGATATTCCAAATGAAGTGTTTGGTAGCTTGAAAGTGAGTACCAGCAAAGGAAGCGATGATGATGACTTATAAATAGCTATAATTTAATTTGAAATAAGCCATTTATAGAATTTGGTTGAAAAGTAAACTGTAAGTGTTTAAAAATACTTCATAAGTTCATTAAGTTTTTGAAGAAGTGAAGATCAGTTTGTACAAATTGTACAAAGCTCCTCGATATTTGTTAATCTAAATAACGTACCGCGGTGCAGTGATAAAATGCAACGAGTTGGATACCTGGTTGCTCAAATTCGTTGTGCATGCAATCAGGGTACCGTCTTCCTTTTGGATACCACCGAACATAATAAGTTCGGACTTGCCACTCACAAACGTATACAAAACGGTCTCTTCTGGACCATCCTGTTCAAAGCCTGGATCTTTCATTGGCATCCAGGTAACGTATGGCTTCTCATCAAGCGCGTGTGCAACATCCAGAACATAGATACTTAAAACATTCTTATTTGGCCGCGCAAACTCCATTGCTTTCGTCTTCGTAACGTTGTACATGGCTTTGAGTTTCTCTTCACTCTCCAGCAGTTTCTCTTGCCTCAGACGCTGGCGAGCATTTATTTTATTATCAACACGCGGAGCGGGGTCATTAAATGCGGCTATTCCCAAGCGTTCCGGTTCATTGCCGCGACTAGGTCCTGCCCTATTCTCATCCTGCAATTGCCCCACGGCCTCATTTGCACTGTTACGCTTCACACCTTTTAGCGTGCCGCGTCTTCCGTTTACGTTTTCATCGTGATCGACGATACGATCCGCCATGTCAATGCGACGCCTACCGCCTCGATCACCAACTGGCGGAGTCCAAACTCCACGGGAAATAAACATGAATCGCGCTTGAGGAATTTGTCGGCTTTTGCTTAATACGATGAGTTTATCTTCAACTTTACAAACTGGGTTACACCAGAGATTTGGAGGGGCATTCTGAGGATGGCGTACTTCTAGTTTAACCCATTTCCATGTATCTTCCGACATGTTGAGGACCCATATGTCGGAGAAAAAGATTGACGGTCCGCCTGAACCACCCATGATGAGGATATTCTTATCGTCTAGCACCGTTTGTGATTGGCCATAACGTTCAGGTGGTTTCAAGTGCCCTGCAATTAACAATAGCGAATCTAGTAAGCCACACTTAAAGAAGGAAGAACGGTATTATTGCGATGTTGCTTGAATCACCTGTAGTGTCCTGTTTACACCATTCCCAAGTCTCCAAATTTAATTTCCAAATATCGTTTGTTTTTGTGGAATGCACAACGTTACTGGCGCGCTGTAATCCTCCAAATATAACCATACAGTCCCCATGCACTGAAGCAGAGTGTCCTGCGGTGGGTGGAGGTAAAGTCAATGTATTAATGTAATTCCATCTATTTGCCTTAATGTCGTATATGTGCAGCTCATTAAACAGATGCCAACTCTGGTGAAGAGGATAAGATGGTGGGTAAGTCCACCCACCAAATAATACTGAAAGTTTTTATTTCAGTATCATATTCCATTTTAGAATTCACACTATTTCTGTTACCTAAGGAATCTTTATAACACACCATAGTACTGCATGCCTTTGGTGATGGATATGTCCCCATTGCAAGAGGTCTCACCCAAAGCCTCTTAGATAAGTCCAATCTCCACAAATCGTTAAAAGTTGTCATTGAGCAAGTACACCCTCCAAACACGTACATAGAATTTTCATGCACTGCTGCTGAATGTGAATACCTCTTGGTAATAGTTGGTGCCATAGCTGCTGGAGTGATTGTCTTCCAAACAATGTCATTGTCATTAATGGCTTTGTTCAAGTTCCTTCGCTTTATTTTAATAACATCTAGACACAATGATCAAACATGCTTAAATATGTAAATTAGAATACACAAAAGTGACTTGCTACTTTTGCAGCCATAAACAAAAGTATTTTTAACTTACTCAGGACACATCTTCGCCATCGTTTTGAGACGAGCAGGCAATCGTGAATATCTTTGTAGGGTGGTAAAAAGCCCAAGATGAATTCTATCACTTCATCAGGTAAATCCTCAATGCCATACTGTTGTTTTAAGGAAGCAGACGTGGTTGCAACCGGCTCGCTCATCTTTGAATGAAGCAGCTGCAGAATGTTCCCTGGTGAGTCGGATTTTTATTTTCATCCACAGTAAGCGATCATTTTGCGAGCGGTGATTTATGAGTATTTGCTGCTGAATTCTTGTGATGTTTTGTGTGTTTTATGTTGTTCCCGTCGCGTGAATGCTGCGAACTGCGGTAACAACGAACTTGTTTTCATTCATGCTCGTTGCAACTACACATTCTCCCACAGCACACGCACGCGCGCGCATCATGCAAAAAACATCAAACACAGATGATCATGTTGTCAACGATTTTCAACCATTCAGAAGCTAAATAATGTACATACAGTAATTTACTACCCTCTTTATACATATTAATAGAAATCGTATTAGATTTTAATAAATTGTACTTCGCCGAAAACTACTTCAGAATAAATATGCAGCACACACGAACCCACACACACATGCATTTACCCACATGTTTCCCATCATAAATGAAAACAAATCGATTTTCCGGAATGACGTTTAGCACCGCGAGTTTTGAATTAAGTTAAACTTTAATGTGCACGCATACAACAATTAGTAATGAAGTTAGGCCAATAGCATCGCCGAAACGAGGTAAATGTTACGCATTGCACAGTGTAATCGTCGCGCAATTTACACGAACCGAACATATTACGACTACATAACCTCAAACAAAGTTAAACAATTACAAATAAATAAAACAAAAGAACGATGTCGTTGCTAGTGCATTTAAATCCAGTGGTTGAACAACTAAAGCATTTGAAGCAGGTGCTACCTCATAGTGTTAGCTTATCAACAACACAGAAGGTACACTCACTAATCTTACTTAAGCGAAAGATCTTACAAATTGTTTTCTTAGACTTTCTAAAATGTTTCTTCTGTGTAGAATTGTTTTGCTAATAAAATTGATTTGTTTTTAGGTGGTTGTTGTATCAGTCACAGCAAGTATGGCCCTGCTTGGTGTTTTGGCCAGGTATATGCGTCGCAAAAAACAAACTGTTGATCCCAAAACATTTAGAAGGCCTTTAGGAAAAAGGTCCAGAGCTTCAGGAGTAAGAAGTCCAAATGCAGGTTTGTTAATTCCTAACTTTTAGATTAAACTAGATACATAAATTAGTTATTTCTTTCATGCAATTAGAACTGTCATGTAATTTATTAAGTTACATAAGTGTTGCCAAATGTTACATTCAAGGTAACATTTTATAACTATTTTAAAGTTTATAATAATTTAATTTATATATAAAGGTAATGATTATTAATTTCTATTGGTATATTGCAAGCAAAATGCACTGTTGCTTTAAAGAAATGGTTTTCATATTTTATAACCAATATTAAATAATCAATCGTACTTTTAAATAGTGATTAATACGTATGTAATATAGAATTGTACAAATTTAACTTAAAAATTGTTCGTATTAATTAAATTTCCCTCTAAGTCTTGTTTTCTACTTAAAATGTTCTAGTGTATGTTGGGCTGTCTACGTTACGCAGTCGTTTTGTTAAATATATTACTTAAGTTAATTTATACAATAGACTTCATATTTTAATACGATTTTGCAGATTTGATTAGTACTGTAAGCAGCGGTCGAAGAAGCAATGCTCATAGCAACTTCAGCGATCGACGAATTCGGCATGATTCTATGTTAGGAGTCGTTTCAAGTGAACGTGGATCTATTGCATCAGGGAGTTTAGCCAGTGGAACACTTGTGATTTCTGAAAATGGGGACAATTCCAAGTTAACCCCTCAACAATTGGGTGTAATGGGTAAGTTTTATGAATTTTTTAAACTTTGAATTTTATGCTTTTGATTTCATTTGTTTCGTTGGTTGCATAGGGATAGGAATTAAATAATTGAATACTTAACGCTGAGTACTTGGCTGCTTTGTATCGGCTCGTTGGTCTAGGGGTATGATTTTCGCTTAGGGTGCGAGAGGTCCCGGGTTCAAATCCCGGACGAGCCCACGTTTTTTAATTTATTGGTTGTTTATTTTAGAAATTTATTGTAATGAATTATAAATTACTAATCTGATCTCAAATATTATCTCGATTACTTGGACGACGTTAATTAGTGATTAACCAATTGGTCTTAGTTGACAACATATGTACGTTTCACTAAACAAGTTTCGAAGATTAATACTTCTTGAACTTGGTTTATTGAAAAAGGCAGCGAGGTCAGGCGGGTGCTATATTGCTCAACTCTAATATTACTTAATTCTATTTGATCATAAATCATAATATAAAGGTTGCATCTTCTTCAGTCGTGTTTACTCAATTCGCCGGGATGATGTGCTTTGCCAGCAATGGAAAAGGGTTGTTATTCATGTCTACTAAGCCGACATGGATGTATTTTTTCTACAAAAGCTTACAAACCTTTAATGGATGCAGTTTGTAAGGAGATATTAATAAACATTGTAAGAATCCGAAAGCATTGCACTTTTTCCAACACGAATCATGTTTAAATTTGGAAGCTTCTATTGCTACTAAAAAACCCTTGAAAATACAAATGGTTTATTCGTGTGATAAGTTTGTGGGCTTCTTTTGACAGTCTATAGTCTAGACACTTTGAAACGGAGAATAAAATCAACTGGAGGGAGGGGAAAGAAAAGTTAATAGAAAGTATCTAGGAGGTGATGGGTCGTCAGGAGACAAATAGAAATTGGCCACTCAATTTTCGATGATTGAATTGATGATGTGTTCAAAGCGAGCTTTGTTGCCGCATTCAGTGAAAAAGAACTAATGTGCTCATGCCCTACGTCACTGTTCAACTATGGACTACATGGGACTACATCGTTCATGATTGCCTTTATAATCATACATCTTGTGGGACAGGCCGTGATTAAATGTCTATGTGGGCGATGGCATCCACCCTCCTCCAATGTCACATATTTTGTGTGGGTTGAACACCTATTGAAATCGTGCTTTTCTGATCGTATGAAGCCCGTTTTACTACTACTTTAATATTCACGAGACTCATGTGTCATATGCCTTCTCATTTGTGTCCCGGACTCGAGCTATACAGTTAGAATGGTTTATTTGCATTTTTGATGAAATCTGGTGTGATTTTCAGCTGATTGAAGTTCAAGTCCTTTAAACAGCAATCAAAGTCATCGATTGACAAACTTGTTAACGATGCTCTAATGAAGCAACTTTGGATGATCTGAAGTAGTGAGAGATTGTGGTGCTTCGAAGTAAATTGAACGGATTAACTGACTCCGTTAATTGTGACGGTACGGTGGTTCTCCTCGGTAATTACTTACGTTGGAATTAGGCAGGTGTGATGTAAATGAGTATCCTGTCGCTCTGTTTTAATTGACGTATTCCTTTCATCACGGGTGGTTGCTTGCGTGATTTCACTTGTGTTAACTTTGAATGCAAATAATACTGGAAGGATGGTGGCTTTAGAGGTAAATTACCTGTCTAAGTAGATTTTATCGAGAAGAATTTAGCTAGATTTTAATTCTATTAAAAATAGGTTCATTAATGCAATTGAATCCTATTGCTATTCTCCCATCCTTCCCTTACCAATAAATAACAAAGATGAGACTATAGTAGATGTGCTTGGTCCAAGCAGAACCAACATATCATTGCCGAATGTTCTAGAAACGTCCCAGCTCGCAAATGCGTTGCCATTCTATATTTTCCAACGTATCGATCGCTACGTTGCACAAAGACGCCGCGCCGCAACGTGGTGAAAAGCTCCAGGACAGCAAGAGACGCATCGCTGCCACTTCTCACCCAAGGTCTTCAAGGCACAGAGAGGGATGGCGTATATTGTGGCGCTCAAGGGCGGCACTTTTCCTTAGCGCTTGCTTATACTATACACTTGCATGTTTGGGTACGTTTTGACGACGTCGGGAAGTTGTAAGTGTGTATGTCGCCCTCTGCATCGCCTCGGGGGCGGTTGGCACGTTGCGTGTTTACCGCTTCCATATGCTAACCACCAACATACCTTTTACAACGGCGCCGAAATGTCTCGATGATGATCATGACATGAGCATGTTAGGGACTTGGTGGGATTTGAGTGCCCACGCGTTATTTGTGCGTTGGTGGGTTTTACACAAACATTTTGATGACGATATGTAAATGGAATATTGCGAGTTGTCTGAGAAGAACCAAGAAAGCTTCGGAGAAATCGAACATTCAATTTAGATATCGATTTCTTGTTAGTAGCTGATGCAGGAGGAAGTTCCACGTTGACTTTAAGGTTAATAGGGCAGCTAAAACCGTACCGCCGGGCTTGAAAGCAATTAATCTAATTAGGTACAGAGGCATAGTGTAATCGTGAATTAATTGACACACTTTACAGACCATCCGACACTAGATAGTTGGCGAAAGACAAATGAATTCGTTACATGATTCATCCCTTACCATCCAATGCCTTTAAGTCCCTTCAGATATCTACCACTAAGAGACTCTTCTTGCTTGCTTTGTGTAAAGATGCAAGGAAGCGAAGGACACTAGTTGGTAAATCTCTTCGATTGGCTACACTTGTGACTCACCCTTCCTAACATATACTGACATACTACGTTGCGTAAACTTGAGAGGCCCTTTAGGGCATCCGCGTCCTACGATTGAGCCTCTCAGGAGCAGAGCAAGACGAAATACGGTCATATGGCATTTGAAATCGGTTTAAGGATTTACCTTGGGGTAGAAACCCTCGTTGTCATCTCTTCCAGCCTAATGTAAGTTGTTGGCAGGTTGATCCTGTAATCCCAATCGCAAATTACACTTCTAATTCATGACTAAGCGCAAGTGGAATTAAAGTGTAATTACATCTGAGTAATACTCATTGTAATTTTAGATTTTACACCAGCATCTGCCTAATGAGTGGTTGTAGGTCTTTGGCTGGGTCAGTTCCATACAGCCACGCAGGAAAAATAGGTTGGAGTCGCAATGTGGTCATGAATCAAGCATTATTCGTGCTATATTTAGAAAACAAAGCACGCATCGCAAGTACGACGCATACGCAATGGTTGGTCTTATACTAGTGGATTAAGATAGGATGGATGAATCCTACGACCATATGTGGATGATGTGTGTGCTTCGGATACGGTTCGCCCCATTGCGATGTATTGTTATGGTTAATGAGCGGTAAAAATATGCACATCCTGCGCTAAAAAGCGATGCAGCACTTTCGCGAATTAGATGCGTGATTGAATCCGCTGAGATGTGAAAATCTTGTAGGTTGACTCAAGAGTGTATGATTGGTTGCAAACAATGGTTAATTGTTTTCATGATTGGAATTTCTAAAGATTGCGATTTCATGGAAAAAAAATGCTTTCTATCATATTGCTTTATTAACTGCTCGGTTAATTTATTGAAGGTGAACTTTCATTCAGCATGAGTTTATGACTCACGAGTAGATTTTTAAAGCCTTGTCGACGCATACACCATGAGAGAAACTTACACATAAAATGTTGTGTTTCTTAGCAGAACTCAAGAACCAGGTCTATGGTTAAAATAATTCGTACATTATTTTAAAGCTGATGAATAGTACGATCACTATTGTATGTGTGAAGATGCTAGGAATTGAGAATTACTGTGAAAGCTTGACTTGTTTGTATTTAATTACTACCATTAGAATATCTAGGACAATTTAATCACAACGAAGGGGGCACTAATTTTAAGTATGCCGACAAAGATATTTTTGGTTAGAATGGAAATAATATCAAATTAATATGTCGTAATGTTATTTTCATCCAAAGTGCTAGGCTTGTTTGAAAAGTCAACGCAAAGTCAGAGGATGTCAGCACTGGCGCATATCGAGGTTATGTTTAGTCTTCAACCTCGTTGAGTATCTGGAAAGGATATCTGTTACATCTGTTACATTATTCATCGTTTTTGCAATAAACGGTAAGAAAAACACCCGCGATTGAAACTTCTTTTCTATTACAACCACATACCAGCTCACACCACCTCAGCAGTTATGATTGCAAAATTAATGGTTGCAACTTGATTCACATCCCTGCTATTCTCCAAACTTGCCTTCTTCAGACCACAATTTCTCTCAATTTGAAGAAATGACTGAGGGAAATTATATGATTGCAGAAACGACTGGCTATTTTTGACTCTTGGAAAATACTATTATTCGGAAGTGATACAGAACCTAAAAAATTGGACGACGTATATCATAAAGAATGTTTACCTCCAGCAATTGTGGTTTGTAAATTTGCAACGACTTTTCAAACGACCATCGCAATCGAAAGTAACAATTTGAATGTGATTTCCATGGGCATTGAATTAACAAATGGACGTTATTTTTAATTAATATCTGCGAATTTCTGACAAATCTAAAAGGTCCAATAATTTGTGGTTCCGATTGTGACTTCCTTAAGTTGATCGTCGAAAGCAAGCAAACACATTTTATATGGTTTCCAACTGTGACCGATGTGGAAGCAAAAGTGAAGGACATTCCATCATAAAATAGTAAATAGATTCTACCCGGAACAAGTTGACGAGTCTTGAGTGCTTGATACGAATCATTACTGGGCCTGAGGTGCTTTAAGAAGACTTGGTGGGCATCGTTGTCAACCGCCTATTTTGCACCATTGCAACGCCAGTAATTGCACCTAGTCCCGTTCAATTCACTTGGCAATCAAGCTATCAAAACAATGATTAAGCCATCAATTTTGCCAATAAACCCAATCAACTGTCTCATGGACGTACCTGGTATAAAAGTTGATGATTTATTTCCTCAGTGTTGGCCTTGCTGATTCGCAGACTGCTTCTTAATTGCCTGCGATTGCTGCACAAATTTGACACGTATCATTAATTTTATCTGCCGCCTCTCATGTTTGGCGAAACATGTGCCAGGAAATGTACTCATTGGCACGATTGACACAAACAATTTACAGGGTTCTGCAACAAGTACAAGGCATGCAAGGATTTTGGAAGTAATTTTAATTGAAATCATCTATCATCGAATTACATTGAAATGTACATTAAAATAATTATATAGCACTCTGCATAGGTTTTTCTTTGCGCGTTTGTTGCTCGCTTCGAGCCGGGAATATAAACAATGGATATCGTTCAATTAACGTTGAACGACACAATCAATACAACTGCCCTCTTGAATAGTACGTGACAATCTGGAATTAATTGTAAATCAATCAACGTGAATAGTAGTATGTAATCGAATGCATCAAAATTAGCTGCGTTCGCAGTCTGCACATTTCTAGTGTAGATTGAACTTATATTCGTAAAGCCATCAACAATGGATATCAATTTAGACGGGAGGAATAAGAACAAACTTCCTTCTCCTTCGACGAAATGTCTTTGCGTGTTTTGCGCACTGTTCGTATCTATTTGCGAAGAAGAATCCGTGACTACAGTAGAGTTGATTCGGATTCAATTGTTTCTAGGCTGGCGTTTGACGACAACGGGAGGTAATCAATTTAGTGCTTTGATGTAACATCTAGGTGATGTGTTGGCTATCGCCGCCCGCTCAGGCATTGCACAATCGCACAGCAAACAGGTCGAGATGCTGAATGATGGCGGCATTTAGTTCGCAGCTTTGCAACAATGTGGTACTCTTTTAACGTCGATAAATTCTGGAGTATTTAGTTAACAACGATTACACGCATTTTGAACTTGTTACGACTAGTGGCTAACGTGTGGCTACTCAGTTAAATCATCATCAAGTCGTCGATCGTACTAGAATTGTGCGGCTAATTTGGGTCTGGTAAATATCTAGAATCTTCAAGTTATGTCCCTCCAAGACTGGATGTAATTATCTAGCATCTCATGTTTTGTAACGCGTAGAATACATTATTAGTTAGGAAGGTGTATTGTAGGACAATTCAATGAGTGATGGCTTGGTGGAGAAAGATATTCGTAGAGATAGTTTGATTTGCAGTTGGTGAGGATTCAATACACACATTTGATTTGCTCCTTGCCAATATGCCGACACATTTGCACTTTATATCAATACCATGGAATTTTGTACTTTGATTCAACGCAAAATGGTTTCTTGTACCTTTCTCATCTCTGTACTGTTGTCATGCTACTTCTACAACTATACACGTCATGTCTACAAATTGCAAAAATAGATAATATTTTATGCAATGCACATCTCAATATTGGTAGCAATATAGCGATCTCTCTTAATTTAAGTGCATTCGATCCTACATCGAAGCTAATGTTTTACACATTATTTCTTCAGGCTATTATAATCAGTGTAGTCAATGTAGAGGACATCCTAATTAGTTAACGTTTATTATTATTTTTTTCTTATGGACGTACTTTGCTTACTATTTCCGGTTTCGATTTGCAATTCCGTCCGTTTGATTGGACTTTGTTTACTTCCGAGTTTATCAATTTTATCACCAAGCTCCCTTACTCAATGGAAATTTAGTTAGGGATTAGATTTAGTTAGCTTTAAACAAGTGCAATTGTGCCATTTCTACAAGAATGGATTTATTGTAAAGTATTGGAATCAATGTCTATGGATGACAACATTTTACAATTGCATCATATCTTCATGTATGTTTAATCTTGCGTGAAAATCATATGCAGAAATAACATTTACAGTAATAAAATAGAGTCAGTCAGCACTACGTCCGCCATCTTGCACGATTTAGCAACAATCCCTTCAAACCATGCTCGTTCTTTACGCACGCTTCTTATTTACATACAGGCTAGTTTTATTTACAAATGTTGCATTCTCGATAATTCAGTAAGAAAGGTACAGAGAATTCAGAAAGCAAATGCGTTTTTGCTCTACAGCATAAATAAGAGTCTCAATGAATGTTGCAACTACTGATATCTATCATTCTTTCTCGTGCTGTTGTGGCAATATATTAGATTGTACTCTTGTTCGACAAACACCGACATATAAGAAATCACCAAGAAATAAAATTATAAGTGAAATAAAATCACTTGAAACTCGTGGCCAACTAATTAATATATGTATCTATGTACACTGTTCATATTCGGGTTGTAATATCACACTCGTACTCTTCCAGTATTCCATTGAATCTTTTCAATGTTTGACAACTACAGTGATTTTCGTTATTGAGAAATTCAAGTCGAAGGAAAGTCTATCTAGCTGATGACACGTTTAAGGATACAAATTCCAGCAATGGGAGGAGAGAGTTTAGCCCAATAAATTAGTTCTTGATATCAAAGCCCACATTATAGTCGAAGCGCCATTAAGAGACGAATCAAACATTGACAATTCTTAAATCCACGTCCATCCATCCTGCGTTGCTCTACCTGTCAGTGTTTACGTCAGGAGTGCAAGCAGCATTGCAATAGTCAGCATGATACCTCCGGATGCGCCTTGGGTTGCTGAGCCAGCAGCGGTTGATTCCCTCGCTACGGCATCCTGTTTATTCTTCAGGGAAGAAGCCTCGCCATCGGACATCATGCTGCTGTTCTCATGCTTCTCTGGCTCGGCGTCGGTGGATCCTTTCTTGACCTTACGTTCGCCACCATTCTGGGCCTCTGTGTCACTCTCGGGGGATGTGATTTCTTCGGTAGTGGTACGTCGGGTGGTGGTGGTTGTCGTAGTGGTGGTAGTGGTCGTTGTCGTCGTAGTTGTAGTTGGCACAAGACTATTATTATGCAAGAAGTAAACCTGGCCTAGTTCCTGGCGCACGTTGCGCATGTTAACCTCTAACCTATTGTCTTTGATAAGCCTGTCTCGTGTCTCGTTATCCTCATAGAAGGCAGTCACGGTGGCGACATACCCCTCGTCGGCTTCGGTGTACTCCCCTCGCAGCATGACATTTACAGCAGTGCCCGGTGCGAGATACGCTACGATCGGAAATACCTTCATCTCCTCAACTGGTTCCTTCATGCCCCAGTTGCCTTCGTAGGTCTTTTGGTTTTGGCTATGCACCATGAAGGGCAGGCCGTTCAGCATACCGTGTCCATGGCCCCAATATACACTGTAGGTGTAGTTAAAACTAATAACAGTCTCAACACGAGCGGTGTCTCCTTCCTCATTCTCATTCTTCAAGATGGTCTGGCCCAAAATTTTCGGCTTCTTGTTGATGCGCTTCCTGAATTGATCCAATTTGACTTTGCTCAGCTCGTAGCGAATGGGCTCAGTTTCCACGAGGATTTCGCCGTCCTCAAACTCCAATTCTTTATTGTGCTCGTTGATGACGAAATACATGCCGTTCTTGCGGTGCGGATCCACTTTGCCGAGGTAGTGCGTGAACGTGCTTTTATCTTCCGGCTGGGTGACTCTACGGCCCACAAAGTTGCGGTACGGTTCGTCGCCGCCGGTGATGGTGCCGGGCGGATGGAGACTGTACTGATCTTTGCGCACCCAACTGAGGCGCGCGCTGTCTTCGATGTTCACCAGAATCTCGTAACGTTCCACTTCGTGCACGCTGCCGTGCAGTGAAACGATGCACTTGCGCTCCGCGTGGCGCACCTGACCTGCCACCCAAATACCATTCTGCATCGCCCGACACACGTAGATGGGATGCATCGAATCGTTGCTGGCGTTGTTGGTATCAGCTCCATCGTCTGCAAAACACACACACACACACCTCACAATTCCCAACAATAATCATCTATCGAAAACCTGTGCTGCAAAAGTCAACACATATTCAACGAGTGTTTTGCACAAACCTTGTGGGTTCTGGTAAGCGCCAATCACCGCATGTTCGAAATTGTTGGAGTTCTTCGTAGCTGACACCCACTGGAGTGCAGTCGACGTTAAAAGCTGCTGGAAGTTTTCCGACAGTCGGTACACCGAATTGTCGCTGTGTACGCCGCTCGTCCAAAGGAAGGTCAACGCGAATATCAGACTTAATCGCGTCATCTGCAACAATTAAAATGTCTTCATGAAACAAACAATAGCCTCACGTGGTGTGGATGTGATGTAGAAACATTCGAAACATCAGTAAGGCCGCTTGGTATGATAAACGCTAATGGTTTATTCTATCTCTACATTGCCTGGGTTTACCTTAACGCATTGTTTAAATAATCTTGCGCAATCATAGGCACGCAAGAGTGGGAAAATGTCGACGAAGCGACGGAGGCAAATAATTACCTATGCTAGAAACCTATGCACTGTGATGACACGAGATAAGCGACTCAGGTGCGGTAAAGTGTTTTGTATGCTTTGAACCTTGTGTGTTACCACAATGCCAGCTAACAACAGCTGCACAACTTTTGAAGACTGTAGGAAATCAGGACGTTTCCTGTGCGGCTTTACAATCTTGTCATTGTGTTCCAATTAGACAGACACCTTGTTAACTTCGACTTGATGCATTGGTTGAAACATGGGTACTTTTACAGTGTGCATCGGGAAGTAATAAATCTTAAGTGGTAATTAGCTGTAATAAATGCAGCGAAATCCAATCAATTGGTGGTGGGATAAAGTCTACGCGCTGATGCTTGATGAAGCATCACTGAGTAATCACGGTTGTAATGAGTTTAATTGCTCCTGATTATGTGAACTGTCCAATGCAGTTGCACTATATCATTGCGTCAACATAATTTGTATTTTTTTCTTCACAATCGCATTCGCGTTTTTTGCAATAATTCCTGGGAATTTGAACAAAGCGTTTTCGTTGCCAATGATCACGATCACATAGTGATCATTATGTGGCTTAACTCACAGCAATTCTGCACGTCCAATCTGTATGCACTCTATGCACATGCATAAAAAGCAGGAATTCCCAGGGTACAGGGCAAATCAATAATATTTGTCTGGCTGCCCTTGGTTTTCCCAGCACCGTATGTCGTCCAGTACATACAGCCTTGTTCATGTTTCAACACGTTTTCCCTGCGAACAAAAATTAATTTTGTCTGCGTGCATTCTGCAGGGCTGCAACCACTGCTGGGACGCTATGGTTGCGCGACTGCAGTATTTGCTCCTCTCTGATGCGCATAAACGCCTGGATTTATTTGTGCAATTTCAGCCTAGAGTAGATTGCTTTTACGTGGCGTTAGTAAATCCCTGACGGCATC
Organism: Ecitoglossa quadriceps; assembly: GCA_027574925.1. NCBI lineage: Eukaryota > Metazoa > Arthropoda > Insecta > Coleoptera > Staphylinidae > Ecitoglossa > Ecitoglossa quadriceps. The sequence goes on along the minus strand of JAODGC010048167.1, from coordinate 67,414 downwards.
GCATGCAGTTGAACACATTTTCTGATCTGTAAGTGCATAATTATGTACTGTAAATGGTAATGTAATTGTCAAGCGATGCAATGACGACTGTGCATAATCTGTACAATGCAAATTGAAATCACATTTGGTGAAAACAACACGAAACACAGTACATCTTTTCATTTCTAATCTAGAATGACCATGAACAAATATGTAACTAAAGATATTTCAATTGTTTCATTGACCTTGGTTATGATATTCATGGTATTGCGCTGAAATTACATTCACAGGTTAGTTTTTTTTGTTTGCTGGTTAACGTTACGTATGGCAATTTGCTTTTAATAATAATCAGTAAGTGACAAAGTAAACTCATCTCAATATAACATAGGAGTAGAAGTTTGATGCAACAAACGCACGTATACAAATTTTTGGTCGCACTAGAGCTGTCATTTCAGTTCGGCTTGCAAATCGGATACGTTCGGAGGAGTTTCGTAGAGTTGGCAACAGTGGCGACTGTACCACAAGCATACCAAGTATCAAGTGCAATAACCTTGAAACAAATTAACTGAAGAAGGCAACAGAGCCGAAAACGTTTTTATAAGATGAAATATTCAGTAAATGTCAAAGTAACCTCAGCTTAATATAATACTGAACTAAAAGTTTATAAATGAACGAATACAAATTGTTTGTACTAGAGCTGTCATTTCAGTTTGGGTTGCGATTCGGAGCCGTTCGGAGGCGTTTCGTAGAGTTGGCTACAGTGGCGACAGTGTCAAAAGCACACCAGATATAATTAAGTGGAAAAAACAAATTAACAGAAGATGGCAGCATGCGACAAACATGTTGATAACATCAAAAGATTTGGGTCAAATCAACTCAATACAATAATGATATTTCCTATGAAGGTCAACGAATTAGTAATCATGCTTTAATCATGTTGAGCTACTCCTTTCCAGAAAAACTGGTCAATTTCCGGCGTGAAACCACATTTAACGAATGTGACTGTTTCTCATATCCGTCTGTGATTAATTCTACTTCAGTCTTTTATTGATGATCTGCGATTTGAAGTAACAACATAAAATGATATACTGCAGGACACTGTACACTGTAGAAGTTGTGTCAGAAATTCGAATCAATAATATTCGACATTAGCAAAAAATCTTTTACTTCTTAATAATACAATGCCAATAATACAATATGTTTTACGAATCGCTATTTTTAAACATCCACTGTCTACATCATGTTCTTTCTTGTAAATTCATTTAACGTATACATTTAGTTTTGTAGTAATGTCATAATTAGCAAATGACGGGCTACCTCAGCGTAAATGAAAACCGCCGCTAAGCATAATTCGTTATAATTGCCATTTTTACTCGTACATTCTGTATGTAGGCCTGTGAGTATTTTAAACCGAGGTATGGTATCATCTGCACGCGACTGCTTCATCATGTGTTTGAGTTGCATAATTGTGTTAAGCAGCAGTGTATTTAAACGAAACGAATTGATTATGGAGTGAAGGCAGAAAGAGTGAGATGTTAATACGTGCTGGAAGCTTTCCTTTAATGAATTCTGATTTTAATAAACGGTCTCATATTAATTTACAATAAAGCAAAGATTGCTCTAGTCATAATAATCGGACAAGATTCAAAAGTGAATGAATGTTCCAGAGGGCGCGTGGCCACTTTTATACTGAGAAAGGAGGTGGGGATAACAGTTAATCGACATGCGCGTTTCAGTTCCCAGTTTTGACATCGTCCGACGCGTCGTTTTTAAAATGTGCCTTGTTCCAGTGTATTACGCATAAATCATATATTGTGTATTAAGTTCTATTTATCGCCAACTCAAGTCATCTATTACTTCCATTTCTTTACCACCAACAGGTCCACTTGTATATTGCTCTATTCCAATTGTCAACTAGGCTTTTACATTTCATCCAGTAGTAAGAAATATTTGCAGATTGGGAGAAACAATGTTAGCAACCCAGCAAATTCGAGGGTGGCAGCAACCAACGTGGACTATATTAATCAACTGCGATTGATTGCACTTGGCACCTGATTACCTCCAATCAATTAATCGCGATACAACAATTGAGTTCTATATCACATTTGGGTAAAGTCATTGACTTATTTCCTTCGAACATCAATCAGTTTGTCGTGAATTTATCTCCAGCTCCGTAGGCGTCAGAAACAAGTGAGTGACAAATCCTGTCAATTGCTCATGCTAATCCCACGCGTATTCTTTCTGTGTGAATCAGTACACGCATTGATTGAAGATACACTTGACTCTTAATAGGAATATATGAATATGAGTCGCTTGGCATTGACATTTTGGTGTTTTTCCCGCATTTGCATTTCAATCTCCTGCACTCACACACTTACATATCTGGCCTTATAAATAACCATTGTCATTTCAATGCAAATAATTCGAATACCCTTGTAGGTCAATTCACCTTGTTCTCCTTATCACTGGTAACGACTCTAATTTATCGACGGCGCCGATGACAAACAACACAACACTCGACTTAACTATTTCGAATTTTTATTAACAATTGCGAGTACATGTTGGCGGGTAATATAAATCGGATCGAACGGCTGATTACGAATGCGCTATAAATATTGATAAGTGCAATTGGATAAGAATGCAGTGTGGTGTAATTGTTGATGGAATGAGCACGATTGGTTATCTGAACATGGTAGCTAGCAACTTTATTGGATTTGTTCTTTAATGACATGAGTTGGAAGTGGCGTTTCAATTGCGAACAATCAACTCTGATTGTTATCTGCAGACTTGCGGCGCAGATGGTGACATACAACTTCTTTCCTTCCTATCTCCAATGTAATTTAGAGTGGTGTGAAGTTACCACACATGTTTATTTTCTACTTTGAAAAGCTATCTCTTTGGATAGTGAGCTTACCACCAGTCCAAATTGATTTGAAGTGCCAATTTGAAAATTCTGCATAATTTCCAGTTACATATCCCACATATGCCGACCAGCGTAAGTCATTAATTGTTGGATGTAAGATGTCGAATCTACCATAGTGTTTTGTCTGTCGAAACGAGTCGTATTTAATTACTTATGCACACAATTCGGATATTTGTAGAAGACTGGTTTGAGATTTAAGCATTGGCACCAAGCACTTTTTTGAAAATGCTTATGATTGTAGTGCCATGTTCGGTGCAAGTTACGACTCAACAATGTGTAAGCTTGCAAACAGCACCGAGAGGGGCGGGTGCAACTTCCACGGCGATGTAGCGTACCTTTTCTGAAGTTGATGAATATTTATGCCTGCGCACGTACTTGTGCCTCATTGTATTGCTGCGCGTAATCTCGGACCACGAGCATGAAGAGATTATCCGAGAGCAAAGCACTTTGGAATGTAAAATGCACAAGTTAAGGAAATCGATAAATCAATGGGAAGTACGATTGGCATATGCATCGATTCAAATCCTTCCAATCTGCTTTAACCTACTTTCGACGAATTGTTTCTTCTTTGGCGATGAGTTTGAATTCAAGCCATTCACATTCATTCATACCCACTTTGAAGTTGGATTTGGAACAAAGCGATACTAATCTGGCATATTTATCAAAGCATTCTTACTGTGTTTGGTGCGATGCATTGCGTTTGCGTTAGTTGTATATATTAAATCTGTGTAAATTGAAAATTATTTACAAATGCAAATTGCTATGATTCTCGGCGCGACTTCTTGCCACGTTGAGGTTGGTGCTTACAATCCAATGTAGGTTTCAATATTTTTATTGGGATTTCCGACATTTCGTATCCCGGTGCAATACGAACCCTCCATTTCGGAGGAAATTCTTGACAATAGAATCAATCACAGAGTGCCAATGTCATTTTTATAAACTGTGATTTCACATTTACTTTTTATATCGACTTCATATAAAATTCTTCTTTTGTTGGCAGTTGCGAACATAAACACTTCCTCTAGGGATAATTAGGAGGATGTTAAATGCTATAGATGAAGAATTAATGTGATAAATCAACATTGAAATCTATCATCGTATCCAGCAACTGTAAAAACCGAGTAAACCTCTATAGGTGGTTCCTGTGGCAATTAATTTTAAGTTGTCATGTTGGATGCAGTACTCATCCTTCACTTCATTATATTCCATCCAATTACCATGGTTGTTTGCAACTATCGGGAGTAGATATCCAGTGAGAATGTATATATTGCTGGATATACTCCCAGCAGGAATTAAACCCGCATCCCTCGAATATATCCCTTGACTTGGATGTCGTTGTTACCAGTCAGTTGCCAAGTGTTATCAATTGATGAATAGTGGAGGTGGGCCAATTTGGAATATTTTCCATCGAATTACGGGATGTGTAATATTGAACGAACCAAATCATCACCGTTTGAATCAAAGCCAAGTGGTTTATATTGTGACGTTGTGAATCCCTTGCACTACGAACAGCATCCAGGTGTTATCAATGATGTCAACCAAGTCAAATTATCTCAATGACCATTAACGAACATATTGTATATTGGATAGATGTCGAATATATTGAAAGGGAAGCTGTGTATGATGTTCACACGATTGTTGGGTGTTTTTCTTAATCTCAATCCATTTGCATCGCGACGTAGTTTGCGGTTCTTTCGTCTTGATCAACTCTCTCCCCAACACCTGTACTACTTCATGTAGTATTGCGCGTGGGCGGGGTGCGCGTTCGGCGGCTGCCGCCGGCCGATGCGACGTAGTCATGACAACACCCTTGCAATGCGCTTAACGCAAATGGTGGCACACAGGGCATATGTACTCCTCCCAATCGGATACTCTGTGCATTGGAATACAGCGCCGGTTGTTTTCTCATTCCTTCTGTTTTGTTTCCCTGAGGAGACTTCACGCCCGCATCTTATACATAGTCAGCGCATTCATGAAATTTGATTCATCCAGCAAATCAGTGGCAAGCAGCTGAATCATTTTACACTCATTGAAAATGCTGCAACAATTCACGTGACATTTCATATTTTCTTATTGTTCCAGGTGAGTCAACTTGCTCCTTGTTACTTGACTGCATCAGCTTTAAGTAAAATAACTTTAATCATCATTAGTATATGTCCAGGCGCTGTAAGTATATTTACGGATGTGGTGTAATCATCACATATACAATTGCCACATTCAATTAGTGTGATATCCATTCACTTTGCTAATTACATGATAGGCCCGTATTTAAAACGATGGAATCCATCACGATGCAGATGAGCTTTCGCTGAGTCGTCGACTTAGCGTTCGTCGTCATTACATATATTTGTACAATCGCGATTAGAAGCAAGGAGAAAGCAGCAGTTAATAATCATTTACTCTCCCAATGGTGGAAAAAACGTAAAATGTTGTTGAACAAAGGAATTGCTCGGTTGGTGATTTCCACAGCGAGATAAGTGCAACAAATTTGAAACGAGCTTGAATTGAACAGTCTTAAGTGTAATTGTTGTTAAAATGCACTTGGAGTAAGTTGGGAATTAATTGGCATTGCATTATTCGTTAGAAAGTAATAATCGCGTTGTTTTCTTTGATGACAAACCACCTCCTTGGTGGAGGAGGAGTTGATGTGTCTCATCATCATTTTTTATCAATACTTGACATAAACATAACCAAAGTGCTTGACTTTTTAGACCACAGTTTAGTCAATCTGCAATATTACATGCCAGAACGAATGTCTCGAAGCAAATCCAGAGTTTTAAAGATGAAGCAAGTGATATGTTACTGTTGTTGAATAATTAATCTTCAATGACAACAATTTGCTTATTATTTGACTATTGCTAGTAGACGTTTATTTCATGAGCAGAGGCAATATCTCTGGTGTTTGAAAATGTTGCAGTCTGCGTGAGATATGCTGATAATTTGTCTTGGCTCTTTACTTTGGATAGTTACGTGGGAATGGCTTTTTGAAATGTTATGAGAGAGAAAAGAGTTAACAGTAATAAGTTGTAATGAATGTTGACTTTCATATTTTGCTTTATACCATGATATAGCAGCTCAGGAGGTTAATTCTTATTTTGAGAAGATACTCCTCAATATGTCTTCCTTCAATCATATGTTACACTTAGAAAATAGTGCGATTTTAAACGTTTACGTTTGTTTGCATTAAGAAACACATCGATTTTATATGAAAAAATTCCGAAGAAAATGTATATTCCGAATTAATAATTTTACTAGGTTAGATCATGCATTTTCCGTTGTTTCTAGAATATCATCTTCTTCACATGTTAGACTATAGTCTACGCCTCTATGGATGTGCATATCCACGTATCCCTCCATCTGGTTGATGGTCCATTACTGGAGCGGCAAGTGAATGGGATTTCGATTTTGGTTATGTTAGCTAGTCGGTGAGGAATCATCCTTTGAATGTGAGCATTCCATTCTCACCTCCTTTACCTACTCCATTTGAGGATGTCTTCTGCGTTACACTATTGTAGTATGTCAGTATTTCTTCTTTTGTCTCTCAGTGCATTACTCGTGATTGTTCACAGGATTTACATCTCGGTTGTTCGCGTTTAGCTTATGATTTTAGCTCTACTCACTCTTGCATATATCAGACTTGGGCTGGTCTTATATATTTTAGCTTTAGCTTCGTTTTAGCTTCGATTTGGACTTGGATGATGGAATATATTATCTAATTTCGAAATATATCTAGTTGAAGTCAGTAGAAATCTTGTTTATCATGAAAAGCATGAGACAACCTGTTTATAATGCGTGTCTAATTACATCAATTATACCAATGCCTAAGCGAGTAAAGAATTTAAATTGATTTCCGTTACATTTCCATCTCCTGCTCCTAACTAACGTAGGTATCCAACAGTAGCATGATCCGACAAAAGTTCCCCGACATAAAAATATCATTGCTCTTATCCACTTTATCCACCCATAGACCCAAACCACTACAAACCTTGCACTACTGGGTCGTTGGTTGGAATTCCCGTGGAGGTTAGCAAGCTTACAAATTGCTAAGTGGGCTTGTAGCGGGGTGGGGACATGTCAAGTTGACTTCTAGCTTGAGGAGAGAATATTCTAGGAGCAATGGGTGATGTGATGGTGACCTTTTGTCGGGGTATCCAATAGTAAACCTTTATACCGTATTATTTTCGAAACTCCTATTAATTTCTAAAGTAAGTAGTACCTGATTGCATAGGCACTTGCTTGAACAGGTTCGCAATATGCCATTAATTAACGCCCTAGCTATACAGTGGTAATTAAAGGGTAAAGCGACGACAATCTAGCATAATTCATTACGTCTGACATAGATAGCTCGATGCCGCGTTGCCGGCAATTCCTTTTATCAATGCCATTGATGTGTGTGGCAAGTGACTTTCATGAAAACTAGATGATGAGATACGAAATGATATTGCGCACATAATTTGCGCTGTGTACATATCATACATGTACAGCGGAAATTAATTAGGTCATGATGATGACAACGTGCAGCATACAAGTAAAGGCATTATAATGAATTTGCATGCTGGCGACCGTCTTAATGCGCAATAATTTTTAATTAAACAGAAGTGAAAGAGATGTTAAGCAAAACAAACTACACTTTGTGATTAATATCATGAAAGTAATGTGCATAAATATTATTGCATTTCAATTTAATCGCCAGCACATGTTTGTTTACTTCAATGGTCCGGGCATTAGCATCTCGGTGGAATTCAAGCGCGTAGAAAAGGGTCGATCAGTTTCATCGAGAGGTCAAGTGGCTAAATAAACGCTTTTTCATTTATCGACCTTTCAATTGTCGTTGTCTGCAGCAAGTGCGAACGTGTGTCTATTTTTACCAAAGCCCAGTAAAGATGTGACCGAAATGATTCTGTTTGTCAATTTCCAGAGAAACCCGAGTCCATGTGGCGCGCAGATGTCAATGACAAAGGTAGATTGTGACTGATCCGGAAGTGATTTGGAGCTTTGGAGAGCGCAAATGATTTTCAACTTACACGCTTATAAATTGCGCTCGACTTTTTTAATCACTTGCTTTGACATTGTCGTCATCAGCATTAGCATAGCTGTGTACCTGTTTCAGGCATAATCAATGCAAATGTATGCGATTGAGTGATAGCGTTGCGTCTGTCAGCGTCAAGATCCTTGAAACTGTTTCAAATCATCAATTTCGCATTGCGCAACAAGATGCAAAACTAATGACGTAAACATTATTTTTGATACAGACTCAGCAAAGTATTGAACTGTCAGTCTTGTTCTTATAATCAACACCATAAAGTGTTGATACACAGATTTTGGTTTGGGCCATTGTAAAATGTGTGTGATCATATCGATCAATTGCAGCACTTTATTGAATAAGATGTGCGAGCGTGCACTGTATCGTTCGCACGTGCTTACAATCCACGCATGTTTATGAGGCTTGCGTTAAATTTATGCGTGTCTGACGCGTCGCATCGATTAATTAATAGAAGGAGTGCAGCAGCATGTGCAGTGGCCGCGACATTCGATGTCGTGTGTGTGATTATTGCATTCGGCGTACAGTGGCACATATCATATCGTTTGATTGTGTTGGCATTTGCTTCGCTTGCATGCGGCATGTGCAGTGTCATTGCATTTATGCATTTGCCATTATTACTCACTCCACGTTGGAAATTGTTTATGATGATGGATTTATTTCAAATGCGTACGTTGAATTGATGCGAGTTTGTGGGAGAGTGTATTTTTCCAGTTGATGTAAATGTTGTGTTCCTTATTTTTCAAACGAGTAGCGAAATATCCCCAATGATGGTTGCGAAACTTATCGACGCCTTAATCAGTTTGCCTCAACGGCCCAACGATATCTGTGGAGGACAATATTATCATCTACTTACATAAATAAGGATGTATGTTTATCCATTAAGTAATAAAATGTTGTATGGCACTATAGCTAAATGGCAACTACTGGAATTGCCCACAACAATTGAAAAGTCTGTTACTTGCCAGTTACTTGAAATTCACTACCACAATGGTCTATTGTGATACCTAAATTGGAAGTATTCGTATATGAGAGTTAGTACGTACTATCAGTTGCAGTTTTATTGTCTTTGGTTCCTATATTTTCATTATGTGAATGTACTTAAATGATTGATTGATTTTGATTACGAAGTCTATGATATGCTTTGTGTTGGGATGAGTTTACATTGACAGTTTAGTTTTCTTTTTTTTGGGTTAGCTTCACAGATGGCAATTTGCTTTTTGAAATAAATTGAAGATGGCGCCTTGCCGAAAACGTGAAATCAAATAATCAGTAAGTGACAAAGTAAACTCATCACAATAGAATACTGAATTAGAAGTTTGATGAAACAAATGAACGTATACAAATTGTTAGTTGCACTAGAGCTGTCATTTCACTGCGGCTTGCATTTCGGATATATTCGGAGAAGTTGGCAACAGTGCGAACTATCAAGTGCAATAATGTTGAAACAAATTAACTGAAGCAGACAACAGCATCGAAAACACTTTTCTAACATGAAATATTCAGTAAATGCCAAAATAAACTCATCTCAATGTAACCTGAACTAAGAGTTTGATGAAACAAATGAAGTTATACAAATTACTGGTCGCACTAGAGCTGTCATTTCTCCTCGGCTTCCATTTCGGATACGTTCGGAGGTTTCGTAGAATTGGCAATAGTGCCGACAGTACCAAAAGCACATAAGGTACAATGAAGCCATCAAATATTTAGTAAGTATAAAAGTAAATTCATTTCAATAAGATGAAACAATGTTGTTGAGACGTGGTTAATTGGATATCAATTTAAGTTAGTCCTCACTCAATTCTCACAAAACGCCAAAATGTTTTGACTTTGACTTCAAAGTGCATAAATTAGAACAAATGCTAGAAGAAATGCTATGAAAGCAATAAATATTGCTTTGTCACTACAATAGCTAATGTTAGAGACCAGCATATACTTTGAAATAGAATTTGTACATTCAGTTTATATAACAAAAAATAGAAAGTCGTATTTTCAACGACAGAGACTTTCATAACAAAGGTAATCTTTCATTTTACCATATTTTGGTTACAAAGTGTCAAGTAAATGTCAACGCAAGCTTATTTCAAAACCAACAGATAGAAATAATGTATTCATATGTTAAATTAGATTGAGTTTACCTTGACACTCACTGGAAACTTGTATATTCGAATTTTTTTGAAATCCCTATATATTTGCTAAATCTTGCAGGAGTTGTACAGTACACCCCCAGCAATAAATTCCTGGAGGAGTGTCATGGTGCTTAATTCGGATGGAAAGTGTTCTGCAATAATACCTAATCTGTTTTTGTCTACATTATACAAATTACTGAGGAAACAACTATTATCGCAGCCATATAATTAACAAGACGAAATCTCCATTAGCTCAACAACTTCAAATCTTGAAATACTGATGACCTAAGGCAGCACTTTACCACGTAACAATTTGTATTCACTCACCGCTTTATTAGCACGTAATATCACATTAATTTGACTATATAGTTTAATATCATAGTTGCTGTAAAGGTTATTACCACCTCCAGCACTTGCATGGATCATATTAAGGCTAACGCTGTTTTTTAATGATCCAGTTTCTAGCAGACTAATTTATATTTTACATGATGATCTATTGTCGCAGGCGCGCTCGCTGCTAGCATCCAGTTTTCAACGTGCAGCTATGTTTCATGTCAACCGGTTACGACCTAGTTTCAAAATGTTTGCGCAGTTATCAACTACAGTGTAATGTAGATTTATGCCAGCTAACTGATGTATTGGTCTGTGAGCAATGTATACACGAAAAAATCAATACACATGATGCCATTCACAATTTCAACGTAGGCGAAGAGTAGTTATCCGTTGGAAGTGTACAGGTAATGAAGTTGTGGCTAATTCTTAATCATCATCATTATTCTTATCCACTTTGTGGTAGTTGTATGCAGGATGCAAGGGTTCGTGGTGTACGATTGTGAGCCTGCTATTACCTACACTGATTATAAACGGACACCGTATTTGATCTCCCACCATTTGTCTCTTGGGTTTTAACACTGTCAACGGATATGTTGGCAGGATTTCAACCTCTCGTTTTGCAACAATTCGAAGCCAGCGCGTAATTAAAAGAGAAGGCACGTTGATTTATGTTCACTGAATTAAGTTTGATGTGCTTTTTAAATTCGTGCTGTTCATTCTGCTTTAGAGGATAACGCTGGTCAAATTAAAAGGGTTGCGGAAATTTGTTTTATAACTGTAGTCCTTCATCATACTCAAGGGTAAAATGTCAGTTGGAATTTGCACAATTTCACAGAAAACCTGAGCTCGCATGCAAGGCAAGCTTGTGTTGAGGAGTAGCGCAAAACGAGTCTGCATCCCGTGGGGCGGTGCAGGTTAACCGTATCCTTTGGAGGTTCTTTTCGAATTGTAGCGTTGAATAAAATAAGCTTCCTTATGCCCGGAGCGGGTCAAGGCTGACGTAGAACGCATCCAACATCCTCCCGGCTTGGATGTCATTTATCCAACGCGTTTTCTGCAAACCAGTGGGGTGAAGAACACGTTTTACGATTCTCCTTTCGTTGGCTTAGACATGCTGGTATGGTATAGTAATACTTAATTAATCTCCCGTCACGAAAGGACGACTGAGTGTGGCTTAGGAGTGATTTGCGCTTGGACATGCGTACGCAATTATTCTTTGCGCAATGCGCACGCCTTCGGTGGTATTGAAGAGAAGCTGAAAATGCGTTGGATTGGGAACTGTAATGCAATGTAATACTTCGCTGTATGAAATGACAGCCGCATACTGTAATCATAGACTAATTTGAAGTGAAGCAGCTGGGATGATGTATGAATGGCATAGCAAATGTATATTTCAACTCAGGCGTGAATTAAATGCATTACTTGTACATTAAGTAGTTGTATCATGGACTTATGTATTACTTACAGACTTGCTAATGGTGTAATGGATCATGTAAATAACGTTCATGCCATTGGCATTGACATACAGAAGATATTAAATTGAATAAACTCAAGACGTTCGTCATTCTTCAAGATCATGAATTAATTGCTTGTGGTATTAACAAAGCATCGAGTTGCCAAAATAGGGTTTAGTGTGAGCTCATATTATTGCTGTCGCAATAAATTATGGTTTAATTATGGACAGCTCTACTACAGCCCTTCTCTAGTAGCACATCATAAATGAACAATGTGTATTACCGCAGAGTAGAGATGAGGAAACGAGAACATTGATTGCGATTCTCTGCATTGTGTCGAACCAAATTAACCACCACGTCGCTTATACAGGAATTTATTGCTGTGGGGTGCTATACTGAACAAGTCCTGTTTGCCCTATAGTTACTAGGATTAGTTATAAGGATTTTTTAGAAGTATTTTCATTCGAATCCAGTATATGCTTACTTAGGTTGTTCGTTAAATCACACGGGAAAATCGTCTCGTCTCCTATTTCAAGGGATCGAAATGCCTCTCTATACATAACTATAACGGGTGCAACAAATGTTCTTCCTTCGCTTGTATCTGATTGTTATATTTCCATTAATCCTTCATAAGTGTTGGTTGTACCACCTTGAACCTTACGGTCAACACTAAACGTGTGCCTCCTTAAATGCGTGCCTGTTTTGCAGGTCGTACTCCTATATTGATCCTCACATAGGAGGGTTTTACACTACCTCCCATTCGAAACTATTATCCAGAATCTCTCTACCCTCACAATACCCCTACTGAAAGCGCCTTAGACTAGAAAATTCGTAAGCAGCACCCATCGACGGCATCCCTTAATTTGGCGGGTATTATGTTGGAAAGACCAGCTGCATGCAGGTCTAACGTGTGATTCATTGTGATTATACAGACAATTGCGTAATGTGGCTGTGGTGGCAAACATTCCACTGCGCAATATGTCACCATTATCGCTGCTTGCCAAAACGCGGATACGGGTGGACAGATGCAGTTACGATTGTCGACGTCGGCCGGCATAGCCCTACATAATTGAAAATGTATACTTGTGAGATTAAACTTGTGACTGTTGCAGAGAGTGCAAAACTTGGCCGAAGTTCAGCAATGCTATTAAAACCATATAAAATATGTGATGATATCCTTTATGCTTGTCCATTAGTGCCTATGATGGAATGAGGCATCATTTCCAAGTTGCGAAGAAAATGAATACTTTGCAGGCGTGCTTTTCATGCTTCATGCGCACGAGTTGCCGCTTTTCTTCTTCGTTTCTTGTTAATTTCGCACTTTGCATACCTATTTATATAGACACTGGAAAGGGTAACGCAGAGTAGAAAAGTATAACAGTGAAAACCGGTGTAAATGCCACCAAGACCAATGTACAACAAACACTCTCTTTGTAAAGGGCACGAGTACAATTGGAATGGTTGCTAATATGATATAGATCTAGGTTGTTCACGACATGTTTTACTTGCGCTTACAAATGATTGCTGCATCTTTGAGAAGAGACCCTAATTAATTTATTAACGGCACTTCATCACAATTCAATAAGTTATCGCAGCGTACAAGTGACATACGCTCGAAGGAAGTAAATAATGTCTCAGTCTGCTAATGATCTAAACCGCAAGCTGTCATCATTATCCATCAACAGACATTAGTCCATTGCGGCGCCGTTTCAAATCGGTTTTATTTGCATACGTAATGCTGCCTAGAGTCCGGCTGAAGGATCCTCCACGTGTGCTTCTAGTCATTGCGTATACTGTTTATTTAGTCTAGCGACAAGCCAGCAGCAAGTTGCACGCTATGTAAATTGCACTTTGGAGCACGAAACGTAAGTAAGATCGTTTCCCATCCCATTTGGTCTGCTCTTATTTCCTCAAGTTGTCATCTTGTCGTCGTAAATGCATTTTGGTCTTATTAGCGATAGATGTAGTACTACTGTCTACTTTCATTGAATTATCCCGCTGGAGTACGTTCAACCGCCAACCATAAGCAGTGTGGAATATAAATGAACCCAATTGTGTTCATTCAAGGGTATGACAGATGAGGAAGAAGAAGTGATGAAGTTGATGTGAGTCTGCGCTTTGTACCTTTATGTACCACTGAGTGAATAAAGTAACAAAGCGCAGTAAAAACCATCGTCATTTCGGTGTTTTCTTCCTGTGAGCATGAAGTGGCCGTTGTGTTCATGACTGTTTGCAACATGGAGGTAAGTTCAGAACCGTTACGTTTAACTACTCACAACGAAGAGTTTCGGTATGGTGGTATGCACATTATTGAAGTTTACAGATGGATTTATCGCTGCCAATTCACACTCCTAGAAGGAAGTACGTTGGCATAACAAAGTCTATTACAGCTGTGTAACATGTAATCTGGATATTAATATTTTGCACAATTGAATTCGTTTCTATGTGGATCAACATATGAATAGAGGCGTTTTGTCGGCGCTTTAGCACTCCGTCCAGTCCATCATTAGTTGTTTTTTCCCAGTCGAGTGGCAAATCAATGATTTATTGATATTGATTGCTTGTACGTTCACTAGCGTAAATTACATCGGCCTTGTTATGGACCTCGTTATCGGAGGATACTGAGATATTGCAGGCAACAACGGTTGCAAGCGCTTAGAATGCAACAATCTTGATTATCACGTATCTGCAATGAGATCGGACTCTTTCATCATTAGACACTATTAATATTGGTCCAAAGCGAAGAAACAAATGCTTGAGATTAAGTCCATTGGGAATGCGTACTGTGCCAAAATGTGAAGTAAATCCATGAAAATGTTTCATGTTTCAAGATTCAAATAACCATTGTAATGTTAGTTTACAATATACTAGGTAAATATCCAAACCAAATAGGTTTTTACAACAATCACTAGTTATTTGTGAAATTATTATTGATAAAAATAATCCCCTAACCGATTTGTGTTGGCACAATTGTTTGGGTTGGTATTCCTGACTGCAGCTGTCACAATGTCGAAACAGGAGAGGCGCTAGCAGACGACTTTATTTTGTTGCTTTGAATGTTTGTTATACCAGATTAGTTCTGAGCGTAATGGCTAAATCATTTACAACTTGTTTTGAACTTTACGGCGGGATGTGCAATTTTTAATTCATGTTTATGTCGCTTGGGTGTACTAAAACATCGGCAATCTTCGTTGCCACTAGATATTAGTGGCTGTAAAGTTGTAGAAAAACAGTTATTTTCCTGCTTACATTGAGGGTAGAAAAATGCTAGAACAAGGATGAAACCACTCCAGTTTATAATTTTGTAGCGATTGTAAAAACCTTGAGAAATTGTAAAATGTGCAAACATGTGAATTATGCCAATTAAAGAATAGTTGCTTAAATGTCAATGCATTCTATGACTTTGATCAATCGAATTACTGGTATGTAGTTTGTGGGTTTTGAAAGTTAATTATTGACATTGTTGCCACGGAATATTGCATTCAAATAGTTGGTATTACTGTAGACAATTTACGTTTATGGTGATCGTAAAAAGATCATAACGAAAATCCCGTTTTCATTTCGTTTTATCCTTTTGATATGTTTGGTCTATCTATTGGTTATAAACGTCCACACCATGATTACTTAGCAGCGATTACTTTTAATTGTAAACTTAAACTTTAGCAGCAAATTAACTAAACGACATGCATCGTAAATTTATCTCCTGCTGCTCGTAATATGAATGATTTAACTACTGATCTTGATACAAGATGTTGTTGTGCCTCCTTGTGCGCATCTTATCTTCCTCTTGTTGCTACACCTGATGTACGAGTCAGAAGGAGTGAAGACAGAAAGAAAGCTCATACCTGATGTTGGCGTCGTCCTCACGAGTGGAAATATATTCGCATCCGTAATAAATTCATGTTTATGCCGGCTCGTAATGCGCAGCTGAGCATGGTGCAGAGATATTCCGCATCATCGGGCAACTTAATGAAGTCATTCGATAGTTATTAGTTCTGCCGCATTTCGCTTTCGCAACTCGTCTGCAGCGGGAACGTGTAAAAGCTGTAAAAACACATGCGGCGCGGTGTCAATGAAGGTGCGAGTAATCAACACTTCATTCATGAAAAACACGCATTAGAGCAAGACGATGGCTTCGAATCGGAATCCTTGGCTGCATTTGCAGATTGAATTTTGCGCTTAACATCCAATCACTTAAATCAATTAAAACAAGTGAGTGCAGTATTGCGTAAAAGTGCAGTGCACTTGGAGGCAGTATTATGCTAATGAGATGAAGTGGTCGGTGGCATTTTCATTGTATCCTTAGTAAATTATAATATATCAATATCGACTCTGATATCGCTAGATTAAGAGTGATTCAATCCAGTAAGTGGCATCGTAGTAACGGTTTTTCTTCGCACTGCAGTTGACTCTGCTAGCTTTAATGCTTACGCAAGGGAATCATGTACGATTGATAACCTAGTGTAGTTAAGAAATGTTTGAAGTAGGATCATGCCAAATATCTTGCGATCCGAGGATAAACACAAAAGATATGTGAACCGCAATAAACATCGACTTGTTGGATGTTGCGTGTGTTTGTTGGCAATGCACATGTCAATTTAGTTGATGCAAACTTGAACTAGTTGGGAGATTCATCGCCTTTGTTGGGCAGTTTAGCAATGCACAGCGATTCAATGTCAATGCCGCCGCCCCCGCGCACGCGAAGCAAATAAAATCAATGTGGACTAGGTCTACATCCTATTAATAGAGATTAAAATCATTCTGGCGGACACAAACGAAACAGCTGCTGGCTGCATTCAGTACCTCTGTACTTCCGCTTTTCCTCTTTACCACCTCCTATTTAATGGTGTATATCTAGTCTGCATGTGTGTGGTGAGTTACAATTGAAAACTCACAATCTTGATGGATAAAATTGTTTGCTTGGATCGCAAGCTGGTGTTGTTTCATCCCTCGAGGGTACAGGGTACATTGCAAATGCCCCGGAAATGAATGCACTAGAAGCCCCTTTTCAAAAAACGTTTTCTTCTGCATAATTTATTCAGTTCGGCTCCAGCAGGCACAAAGTGAGTGAGTAAGTAATCAATACTGGCAGTCGCACCGCACAAGGCGATGTCATAATCGGAAATTATTATGTTTGCCTGCATTTGACCACGGGCGTTTTGTCCTGCATTTTTCGCAGATTGTGCAATCTGGTAATTTGCAATTTAACGGACAATATCAGTCACGGGTTTTAAACATATGCGCGTTGCGCATGCTAGGCATCCAAACAGTGTGGTTGTTCAGCTTGAAAAAGGCCGCACGTAGACCATTAATTTCATTTAAATTACCCACTGGCTGCACTCTTGTGGAACCTAAATTAATTAACACATATCACACAATGCAATCAGGAGAGTATTCAATTTGATGATTCTTTTCTTTATGGCGCGTTTCATTGACGGAAAGGCATATCTACTGCTGCAGTGTAAATAAATACTGGTTTCTCACCTTCTTCGCAACTTGCATCTGTCTCGTCTGCGTCATACAAAATCATGGATATGCTACTCAATTGTCTACAATATCAGAGGATCTGGTGAAAACGTACGACTCGTTCTTGGTAGTTAGCGACAATTTGTAACTATACGATCTAAGCACTACAATACCAACTGGGAAGAAAACAAATGAAATATTGGCTTGCCTAGTGCTGTCATTTCAGTTCGACTCGCAATTCGGTTGCAGTCGGAGTAGTTTCGTACAGTTAGCAATAGTGGTAACAATATCAAAGGCATATCACGTATAATTAAAAGCAACAACTTTCATAGAAAATAACTAAAGTGAGCAACATACCGACAACATTCTTCACAACATCAAATATTTAGTAAATGTCAAAGTAAACTCATCTCAGTGTAATATTGAACTGGAAGTTTGATGAAACAAATGAACGTATGTAAATTGTTCGCACTAGAGCTGTCATTTCAGTTCGGCTTGCATTTCGGATAGGTCCAGAGGAGCTGGCAACAGTGCGACCAATACCACAAGCAACATAGGTACAGTCAAGTGCAATAACCTAGAAACAAATTAACTGAAGAAGTCAACAGGGCCGAACACGTTTTCCTAAAATAAAATATTCAGTAAATGCCAAAGTAAACTCATCTCAATGTAATACTGAACTAGGAGTTTGATGAAAAAAATGAAGTTATACAAATTGTTAGGTGTACTAAAGCTGTCATTTCTGTTCGGCTTGCATTTCGGATACAGTCGGGGAGGAGTTTCGTACAACTAGATGACAGTTGAAGTAGTACCAACAACACTTCGCCTCCAATTATCTCCAATACCTTTTAAACTAATATTATCTAATAATAAATTTATTGTTTGGTAACCATTTTCAGAATAAACTCAACACGACGTTCATGCTGATATCTAGTATTGGTTAATAAGTTGCATAAAACTTAAACTGTCATTATCAATGCGAAATTCATCTATATTTCCAATTTGAGCATATACATTTACTTTATTGTAACTTATCTTCAATTACGGTTAATCTCAAGAGAATACTTTTAATGTTCCACAAGCAGAGAGATGGTGGTAGAATAAAATCTCAGGTCTGTGATGATGACCACACTAACGGAAGAAGTTGCTTGCTCTTCGTTTTGTGGTCGGATTGTGTTTGCGGTACGCTCATAAACTTGACACATGAAGAAAAATGTCAAGCAGGAAACAAGCCTTCTTCCTGTCATTTGCATACATTTTTTCTTCAATTTTCTCTCCCTGGCGATTTCGTTCATTTTGGTACATACAACAATGCGTTCAACTAGCCATTTATATGCTTATTCCCCGTTTTATTGTCAAGATAACAATGCCGAATGCGGTGCATGTATTATATCATTAATAATTAAAACGCCCGGCCGACCTTGACGTTAGTGTTTTGAGATTTTCTGTTACCATGCCGGTGTGGCGCATTTCCATGCGGCGCTCTGTCAAGATTGGCATTCGTTGCCTTTTATTGTTAATCAATATCGCGGAGGGCATATGCCAACAATATTAATACACGTGGGAATGTCTGTTGGTATCTTTATATTGACACAGACAATTACACAATTGTTTATTCAACATGATTAAGGTAAAATTTATTGTAGACATTATGTATACCAGTAATATTTCATTGGCCCCAAGTAAATCCTACCTTTTGTTTATTTATTTTAGACAGTTATGATAATCCTCTTATGAAAATAATCCCAAATATGCACACTGTTTCACACTTGGCACACAGGGCCCCAACTTTTTGGCGCCGTTTTCGGACGATTCGAAAATCACGTCGCACGTGGCGTGGATCCTCGGCTGGAATCAATTATGCGATTGCACTGGAGGCGGCGATACACGTAATGATAATGCAACTCTGTCCGAGTGCGAGATGTGGGTTTTCGGAGAGCGCTCTGCGTTCGGCGACGGTTACAACACAACAAGCGCAGCGAGAGGCGCCGGCCGACGAATGATCCGGTTTTGGCCGCTCCGTGAACGTGCGACTGACGCGCCACCGCTGCGCCGGGCTACCGGAGTCGGAAATCGTTCCGATGGTTCCGATTATATTGAGCACTGTGTGGCGGTCTTGACGGGGAGGCGGCAAGCTATCTGGAGACTAGGGACTATAGTCTATTTCGATCGAGGCGGCAAATTCCTTCAAGGATAATCTTCGTCATCAACATTTGAGAAATGGAAATATTAACAAAAGGATTCTTTATTCATTGCAGAAGATTTTAGAGAATTTCTGTACTCTTTAGAACCAATGACCATTTCTTCCATTAATCAATATCAGGAACAAATCTCTGTGCAGATTCTCTATTTTTATTTGAGCCTGTTTGTGCTAGCAAACAGGATCAGCTTTGTTCCATTAATGTTTCCCTTTTGCAAATGCCAGTGGACAATCATTTAATGGCATGATAATCGTATCATATTAACGCATTGTCCTTGCACACTTGCTTGAAGCAATGACGATTGTATTAGATTGCTGGTGGTCCAGGAGGGACATAAACAAGTGTTGCATTCTTGCTGGATCCCAGACTGTGAAGATCTACGTAGTGTTGTGGCGAATTTCTCCGAAAAGATAAAATGTCGATTGAAAGATTCTTGTAGGGATTTGATGACAATGAAATTTGGTCAGTCTGTGAAGGATATAGGTGGTTTATATTTGATAACCTAATTTGAACCTAACCTAACCCAACCATGAATTGATGGATCTGTAATAAATTAACTTTTCCGCAGGATCTTGATGTACATTGAATTCAATTTTTCTAAACTTTGTGAGCATGGTATTTGCGCGCATATTGAAGATAATAGGTCAATTTTGAACGCGCTGTTATATGAGGAAGTAACCAATTGCAAATTGTAATCGTAAGTACTCTACATTCGCGTGCCAATTACAAATTTGCATGAGCTATTTTATTGCGCCACACATAAGTGCGCAAAAATTGACGGTGCAACATGATTTTCATTTGTAGCACTGTGCGGTTCATTCAGTAACAACCGACTTTTATATTTATTAACAAATTCGCTATCACTCTTACGTTGTGGATGTCACATGGCACATGGTTAGATATTAATGCTTCAAGTCTTCTGATGCTCCCTTATTAACAAGTCAACTTTTTATTCTGCCTTGGGCTAGTGTAGTATATGAGGGTTCTGAGAGAATTGTTGACACTTGGAGGTCATGCCAGTAGCCTTGCGACTTTGTCTATACATGGGATTTCAATTTATTGCCGCAATATTGTGAGATGAGTGTGTCTAAAGGATGCGTCATTGAAGAGAAAACAAGGGGTGCGCCTAGGAGACTGACTGTCTGCGTTTGCCCCAAGCTCGTGGCGTTGTTGGAAATTTATAAAATTGCACATAAACTCACACTCATGGTGATTGCTTACAGGGATGGAGGCTCTGGAAACGTGTATAAATTATTGGGAGGATGCTTTAGCCGCCTATCGATCATCCGAAGGATGTGGAGGAGGGCCCTTGGCTGTGCTGGGTAGAGAGGAGGCTGGCTTCTGTCACGATCTGCAACATCTGCTGGACGGTGCACTTGAACTGCAAGAAAGCTCCGAGGTACTGTTTTTGGACGAACGTTCGGTCCTCTTCCGGCCCGGCAGTAAGGATAAACATTATGGCGATGACCATGCGCTGGATGCGGATTTGTCGGGAGGCGAAAGTTTTGCATCAGCTCAAGACCAGGTAATTTCAATCAAGTTGGTAGTAAGCAGATTTACTGTGCATTGTAATTGCAGGTTGCTGATCTTCGGGAATTTGAGGAATTCACGGAACTTTTCCCCGACCTCGAATCACTTCCTCTCTATCAAGCTGCCCTGCGGCAACTGGAAAATGGCGGAATACCATGCAGGACTCTGCGAACAGAATTGGTGAAATGCGGCGCAGATGGAGAATATCTATCGAAGCTTCATTGCCTACGGCTGGCATTCCAACACATGCTCAAGGAACTCTCTAACTACAATTGGTTTGTTGACGCCGGTCGTCAAATTCTCGCCGATTTGTTGCTCTACGCCGATAAAGATCCCAAAGATTTTCTCATCGGCTATGAGGAACTGTTGCGTTACGTGCAAGACTCCGCTAACTGGCACGACATGGAAGAAGAGCTGAGCAGTAAAGGCGTGAAGGCACTTACTTTCTACGATGTGGTGTTAGATTACATACTGATGGACGCCTTCGAGGATCTCGAGTCGCCGCCATCGTCCGTCACGGCCGTGGTGCAGAATCGCTGGTTGTCGAACGGCTTTAAAGAAACGGCACTTACGACTGCAGTATGGTCGGTGCTCAAGGCGAAGAGAAGAATGTTGCGATTCCCTGCTGGCTTTATGTCGCATTTTTATAATATCAGCGAGCAGCTATCTCCCCTCCTCGCTTGGGGTTTTCTTGGCCCTGACGAGTCTCTCAAAGAGACATGCACTTTCTTTAAGGAACAAGTAATGGGTTTTCTGGCTGATATTTTCAATTTTCAAAAGTGCAGGTTCACTACCGTTGAGGATTTATCGAGCGATGTGTTTGATTTAATGAAGGCTAGGGTAGATTGTATTTGTCAACGATTAGCTATACAGGTGTAGCTAGGAATTTGTATTCAATTTTACTGAAGAATTTATGGTTTATAAATTGCTTCAGTTGCATAGTCAGGTGCATAATGAGTTGCAGTCATTATCACTTATTGTAATGTATATGGTGCATGATATTAACTCAACTTAATAGCAATAGTATATAGTATAATAATATGTAGTAGCTTAAATAGAGCTCACATTCCGTTGTTGTAAAAGAACCGTCTTTTGAAATAATGTGTGTACAAGAATTTATTTATAAACACTGATTAATAAATAATTTAAATTGAACTCATGTTATGGTGTCGCCATCTAGTGCATGAAATAATTTTTAGTTGCTTTGACATAACCTTAAAGATTATTTGCAAGGTTTGAAATTATCCAAGAGAAGTCCTGCTGCAAATATTGTACAATTTTATTATACGCAGTAAAGTTCCTCTTTTCAATAAGAACTTGCAACTCGCGCAACTTTCATCAATGCTAAAGAATTATCAATACTTTGCTGTAAAACAATTGATATAATGGATACAGCCGATACAGATTCAGCAGGTGCATCAACAAAAGATACAAATTTTGTTAATGGTTTACCTAAATTGGTAAACGTCCTTTACCCTGGATATGTGAAAAATGTAGACAAAGCTTTAGTCACATTAGGAGGAATTAAGAACATTGAAAGTGTGAGTATAGATGTTCTGGATTCAAATGCAACATTTATTAATTAAAATATTTCAGGCAACTACTGCAGATAAAAGGCATTTGGAACTTTGCTTTAAACCAAATAACTTATGCAGTAAGCCTGTATTCAGTGATCGAGATACAAAACCTCAAGTCTTGCTTAAAGTTAAAACAAAGAAGGGATATTCAAATGGAAAACTTGTTAGTAAGCAAGTTACAGATTATCATGTTGTTGGTTTAACAGCAGTTAATATAAAATTCAACAGTAAGCCATACATTACATGGTTGGAGAGAATGTTTTCTATGTGATTTATGTTTTAGGAATGTGTGACTTTCAATATTTGCCACTAGTGTCTAAAGTTCCCAAAGAAGTTGAAGATGAACTAATCTATATTTATGAAGATCTTATGCCAAAAAAGCTGTTGCATACTGATTGGGGAAGGTATCTAAAATTTTTGATTGGGATAAATTAAAATTTAATTTTGTTTATATTTCAGTGAGGATGATTTGGATTCAACACCTTTGTATTTTGTGCCCTACCAATTTTCGAAACCTAATCAATATGGTAACAAGCTACAATTTGATAGAAGTAAATTTTATGAAGACACATTCAAACCCCAGTATTGTGATAAGTTCAAGGAGAATCAAATACAGCAAAAAATGTCACGGAAAGAACGCGATAGGTTTGCTAAAACTACCATTTTGCTGCGTATTGAGGATGACATTCCACAAGAACCTAATAGCTTAGCACTGACCATGATGAAGGAAAAAGAATTTCCCCCAGAGCTTGTTCAAAAACTACACATGGTATATTGTAAAATCTTATCCTATATGATTTGTCTGGAAAGGTTGAATTGAATGTTGCAGTTATTTGCTGAACGGCCTATCTGGTCACGTAATGCCCTTTTCTATCATACTCGCGCATCAATGGAGCAAATGAAATTTATTCTACCTACAATAGCATTCCACTACGTTTCGGGGCCATGGAGAGTGCTGTGGGTCCGTTTTGGATACGATCCTAGGACCGATCAAAGTGCCAAAATGCTGCAAACTTTTGACTATCGGGTTAGATCACGCAGTGAGTGCGATTATTAATAAATCTACGATGTGTTTTATTGTTCCTTCGTAGACGGCGGTAGAATTAAAATAAGGAGTAAGCGATACTTTACACCACAGAACAGTATGATGGCGAATAAATCAAAGTTTTCGTTATCAAATGCAGCTGTTGAACCAAAATGCCGAATGGCTGCTATTGAAGAAAACGCTTTCATTCTACGTCCCAGTATGTTACCAGCAGCCAGACAAACCTTCTTCCAGGTGATTTCATTTAGCCTGTAATTTGCATATAGTTAATAACTACTTCCATTTTGGTTCCTAGTACTGTGACGTTAAGCTGTTGGAGATCGAAAATATGCTCGCCAAGTTGCCTGCCTTACTTCCTGGTTCCATGTGTGACATGAAACATGGTTGGCTTCCTAATGGCTTTGCTGATCAGTGTAGAGAAATAGTTAACAAGTACATCAGTGAGTTGGTGACGCAGGAGATTCAGCAGAATAAGAAAGACATGAACGTGGATGCAACAAGAAGCGATAGTGACAGCAGTAGTTCAGATTCGGAAATGTCTGAGGGTATAGTTAACATATAGGTCTTACGAAATTTTCAATAAATGAAGATTATTCTTGCAGCAGAGGACGTGGTTGTGGAGGACATAATTGATTTGGAAACAGTCGAAGAAATCAATCAGTTACTAGGAGTTAACGTTGCACTTGAGCCTCATCAAACACATGATATGCCGGGTCCTAGCTCTATGCTACACTGATACATTTTTCCAAATTCAGCCTGATTCATTTCACCAAACTAATTGGTTAATCTTATTTATTTGATTTGGATTTGCTTCTTCGTTGTCCATATAAGAATAACTGGGAAATAGTTGTTGATTTTATGTAAAATGCTCTTATTGCATTCTCTTTTGTTATTCTCATAGTTGCACCTTCGTTAAATTTAGGTTATGTTCAAGTTTCTTATGCTATTAAAACATAGCATAAGAAACTTGAACATATCCTGTTACTACCTGTTCGGGAATACATTGGTTCATTTTAGTAGTACAGATTGTTTCCTTTATGTGTTATCCCATTGGTCTATGCAATAGTAATAGCTGAGTTTAGATTTCTACTTATATTTTCATTCAAAAAGTAGAAGATTAAACTATTTTCTAATCTTTATGTTTCACTGAAAGTTTGATGTATCTGATGTTCGTGTGATACGCTGAGAGAGAAATAGTATTTGGGCGTATGTGGAACGCTGGAATAAGTGTGACTACTACTATAATGAGAGGTAAACATATTTCAATAGCTGGATTAAATCTACGGCAGCGACACTTAACTTTCCACTTTGAAGATTTCGTAGATTTCTACGAATTTTCGCAATCTATCTACTACCAAAGCGTGACCTTAAGATGTCTGCATTTATCATTCTATTTTTCACGCAGCATCTGTTTGGTTCTTCTTAGTTTTAACAATGGCATTTCATTCCGCCATGGATTTTGGACCTCCATGGGATTTTGTGAGCGTTACAAATCAGCTGTCACTCTGCGGCGCTAGTTATATGACCAGTTATCAACTAAGACGGCAACCATAACCCTTTTCGACCACCATGTTAACTATCCGAGGAGCTTATCCTACAAATCACCTCCAATTCGGGTGTGCTACCTGGTTCTGGGTTTGGTGGATGAGTAGCCGCCTAAGGTGCCTATTCTGCGGCGACAGCGTGAGCGAATTGACGTCAGATTTCATTGGATTTGCTATTTAACTGGCTTGACAAAGTCGTTTGGATACCTCAAGATGGTAGCCACGAGATGTAGAACGTATAGATCGAACGACGTTAATGATAATTTAATTTATTGGCAACGCTTAAATATACTGATTTTTGATATAAAACACATTTGGATGGATCAAATTAGGGATACTTTTTGGCACTACGGCCTTTTACATACCGCAATATCTATCTGGATGGTGGTAGTCAGCTATCTCGAAGTTTTGTCTTGTATTACAAAGCTGATTCTTCTGACAGTGGGAAACTTTTATTCAGCGATTCTACAAACAAAGTCTACCATTGAACTGAAGCATGAATATCTAGGGCATCCAACCAAATTTTTTCCGTGATGGAAGCAAGAGTTTCTTTGAGAAGTAATTTGGAATAGCTGAATGGGAATTCTCCGGTTTCTAATTGGATTCTAAAAATGCTCTTTAATAGAACTTACAAATCCTAATAATGATATGGAGATTTAATTAATTTAGAACATTGAATTATAGGTTATGTCCACATTTAAGCCGGAATTTGAATCGTTTACTTTGAACTTAATTAGTATACTTGTTTGTTGGCTTTGTACTGGCTTGGCTTTGCGAAATCTGCTTCATTTTCCCGTTGAGTGAATAAAAGCGCGCATTGAGATTATTGTTGGACTTCTTCACGTAACCTCCAACTTCCTCGAAGGAGGATTGGGTGGATTTGAACTGATTATGAATCAGTGGATTTGAAGCAATTTGGTGTGATTTGCACATTCACTTTGATTCGTAGCGCACCTAGTTGTTGTCATAGCTCATATTATGCCATGAAAACTAAATTAACTCATTAAAAAAGACACACTTGAAAAAGAATTTGAACTTTTTTTGGTTGAATTTGATTGGTTGCCCACTAGCGCCACCACTTTGAACTAAGAAAAACAAATGAACATCGTTTCAAATTCTCACGCATCTTTGCAATTTCTGCTTGATCACCATCGTTTTCCAGTAAACTTACTAAATTTATAATGGCACAAGCTTTGCTGCAGCGTACTACAATCAAACATCTTGAATTAGAATTTGATAACGCCATGCTGATTGCATTAGTGATTGGAAAACAAGAACCTCGCCGATTGAAACCTAAAGAGACTCGTGAGACAAACTCCGAAAACAATGCAAACGAAAAATCTGTTTGGAACTTTACCGTTCGTGATAGTCCCAGTGATTACATTAATGTAACATACTGGGGCAGCTTTGATACCGTGTCTCATCTGGATACCATCATTAATATTGGAAATCAAGGTAGATATAAAATGAGATTAACTTGTATAATGAGGAAAGCATGTGTAATGTAGTAATGTACTATTATAATTCTTTAGTTGAAATAATTCGTCCGCGTGTTATTCTACGGACATCTGATGATGTAGGCGAAAAATATCGTCCCGTTGTCACTAGTCCTTTTTATTTGGTTATCAACGAAGGAGTTGGAAGCATTGAGAAAGTTTTGGAACATGCCCAAGAAGTAATGATGCGATTGCATCATTTACCGACAAAACCTATGTATAATTACACGAGTATTGATTATATTTTTTCGAATATACATCAGATAAACGGTAATTATAAAGAGTTGTTCCTATAAATAATCTGTCTTACTTAGTTCTAAAGTTAAATTTTTATTTCAGGTTTATTATTTGATCTTTTGGTTGCTGTGCGTCAGGTTGGAGATCTTCGCATTGTACAAACCAAAAACGGTCTCAAAGAAGTCCGTAAAGTACTGGTGTTTGATCACACCAATCCCGCAATGGCAATTAGTTTATGGGGAAGTGACGCAACATCTCGAGTAGTTTCATGGAAACCAAGAGAAACTGTATTGTTCATAACTGATTGTAAAGTATGCTATGATACTTATTCAAATAGTGCGGTTGCTTCACTTTCGATGAAAAGTATTATCACCGAAAATCCGGAAGGAAATGAAGCAAATAATTTGAAGCAATATGCCAAAACCACACAACTTTGCAATTTTGCATTTATGGACCAGATTGTTGGAATTATGCCTGAGGGTAAGGTGCCAATAATATTATTAATTACAAATAAATTAATTTGTTCTTAATCTGAGGAGTCTTGGGTAGTGGAAGGTTCTGTTCCCTATGTTAGTCATAAACTGACACCGTAGTCATTCTCAGTTACGAGTTTTTCTTTTGATCGACTCCGTGATTACGCCAATAAACATTTCATGTGTTATATCCAAGTTATATGCTTCCAATTAATAAATCGTTTTCTTTTTCTAGCGGCATTTATCAAGACAACGATGAATGTGCAGCAAATTGAAAGTAGAATCAAGCAGATCAGTGCAACGAACTCGACTAGACTTGATGACAATCAGTTTGCAGTAATATTGTATGCAAATATCACAAAACTAGATTTAGATGGACCGAGAGTTTTTAGTACACGATGGTAATGCAAACATATATTCCACCCAAGACAATTACTGCTACTTGCATTTGTTTTCAGTTCCCTGTGTAAAAGTTTCGTAAACCCACTGAAACTATGCGAAAATCCTGTTTGTTTGTCTGTTACATCCAATGAAATTATGCATTTGGATAAAACATTCGATTTATCTCTTTCGGCTGCTGATAGGACAGGTACATTAACACAAATTCGTATGAGTGGTAAACATGCTGAAAATATTCTGCATTGTACTGTAAGTCAGTTTTAACCATTGACGTTTATTGGATTATGTAAAAATGCGTCACTATTTTAGCCATCGGAATTTGAAGAAATGGCAGACTCAGAAATATATGCTTTAAAGTGGAGATATTTACTAGAATTTTGCGAGTTGAGGTTGGCAATATTTGTGAAGAATAAGAGACCGCTCATTACGCTTTTGACTTGCGAACGAGCGGATGTGTCCATTCATGGTATAAACTAAATACCTGTTGACTTCTTTTGTCACGAATAAGAGGTATGAAAGTAATTGACATTTATTTTCTAAAATGTCTATTTATAGTAGGGTTTTCCAGATAATCTATTAAGAAAAAGTATTTATTTTGGAAACAAATAATAAATTCATTTATTGTTTGAAAACTATTTGATTTCTCCCCTTCGTAATCAGAGATGTGTGGCCATCAACTTTATACAGTCTCTCAGCCTAAAAGGTATGCAGGGTATGGTTTGATTAGGGTTGGGTATGGGCATACCTGCCCAAGCTGGTAGACTGAGAGGAAGGAATTTCTGGCAATCTTTTACCACTGCGTCTATCCAGTTCGCTCTTGTTTTAAAATTACGGTTTGTATTCCCTATAGAGCTGGACAAGAGTAGAAGGAACGTTTATAGATTTCGCTGCATTTATGAAGATTAAATAGTTGTATTTTGATATTTATGTATACAAAATTCAATCGCACCAAATTATTGCAAACATCAAACACGATAATGGGTGCGTTAAGCACGTAAAGTAAATAATAAAATAATCAACCATAAAGCAAAATAGAATGCAACATTTATGAAAAGTCCTCCCGCACAAACTGTCCAGCTACCGGGCGGCCACTGATGGGAGGGTCAAGTATGGTGTTGGTCTATGGCCAGCATTAAATAGATTAGCAACAATCGCTCGTTTCTTTCGAAAGCTAAATTGTAAGGTGAGGCATGAACAAAAGAATCTTCTTTAAAGGTTGATAGCTGATTTGATGGTAGTTTAGATGTTAAAACAAGTGCTTTGTTCGCTTCGTTACTTATGCCAACAAAATGCGAAAGCCAGACATAACCACAATATTTGTTATTTGGGTAAAACAACGAAAGCGACCTAACGTAAAGTAGGGCTCAGGTGTTTTCGACATAGTAATTCTTAAATAAACCAAATCATGTCGCATATAGATCGCGATTTAGATTTATCAAATGCATCTCGCGGCGTATGGCTTGTGAAAGTACCCAAGTACATTGCTAGTAGATGGGAGAAAGCTCAAAGTGATATTGAAGTTGGGAAATTGAAGATTTCAAAGTGAGTTTTTACTGAAGCATGTTAAATAGAAACATAATCACTCGTTTTCAGTACACAAGGACAGAAACCCCAAGTATCTTTGGCATTGTCTCAAGCAATATTAAATTTGAATGAAGCAGGAGAGGAACCAATACCAAAAGACCATCGTTTAGATTTTTCTCTGGTTACTCAACAGACTCTTGGTGTATTTTCTCATATGACACGTAAGCCATAATTTTATTTATGGAAAACATATGTCATAGTTTAAATGTTGCTAGTGCAAAATATAGTAATGTTTTTTTCCTTAATTCTTTGACAATTTGTTACATTAGGGTATAGAAGTAAACAAACTTGCTGCTGACATAAAAATACTAATGCCAAAAGTGGTAAAAGTAAGAAACAATTAATTTCACATGCTTATTCTGTCTTGGTATATGTTCCTTATGACACAGGGATGTTTTCAACAACTTTAACAAACAATTGCTTTCATAAATACACTTAATATTTTTTCCAGCTGCAAAAACAGACTCAGTAATCCCAGAAACTGAAAAGTTGTTCATGGAAGGTAGCATTGTCCAGAAATTAGAATGCAGACCATATGCAGATAATTGTTACATGAAACTTAAACTGGAGTCTATTAAAAAGGCATCAGTTCCTACTAGACAGACAATTCAGACAAACCACGTCGTGCAGAACTTCAAACCAGTCTCCAATCACAAACATAATGTAAAGAAGAAGAAATCTATTTGGTTGTAGAATTTGCAATAAGTATATTTGTTTGTATGTTTACTAGGTGGAGTATCAAGCACATAAGAAAGCTGAAGGAAAGAAAGCTAGGGATGATAAAGAAGCTGTTCATGAAATGTTGTTTGCAGCTTTTGAGAAGCATCAATATTACAACATTAAGGATCTGGTCAAGATCACAAGACAGCCTATTACCTACCTGAAGGAAATCCTGAAGGATGTGTGTAACTACAATTTGAAGAATCCTCATAAGAATATGTGGGAGTTGAAGCCTGAATACAGACATTACAATGAGGAGGAAGAAAAGAAACCTGCAGATGACTCTGATGATGACTGAGCATAATTTTTAGGCTTATTTGTCTTGCAATGATATTGAAATAAATTGATCTTTTTAATTAATGGCTGTTACTAGTTACCACATTTAGATGAGTGTGGCATTAGCTGGTGAGTTTTTAGTTTATTTTTTATACTGGTGGCTTTGAGATTGTGAATATTAAAGGTGGCTATGGATATAAAAAAGACACATATTAGCTTTCGGGACAGCCCGTCATTCGTGCATGTTAGAATTTCAGTGTTTATGTCTTTTAATCATAAATCATAATTATGTGGGTAAGTGGTGTATTTCTTATAAATTTCAAGCGCAAGCAACACTCGCGAGGTTTAATGTTGTAGATTGTGCATTAAATTACGCGAAAGCGGCATTAAAATTCAAATGTGCTTTTCAGTTCAATTTTCTATATTCTATATTTCTATTTACTATATTCAGTTCTATTCAGTAAAAATTCGTATTTTTGCATTTTGCGATGTTATCCTATGCAGCCAAATTTACACGAAGCTATTTGGGGTTTTGTGGGTTGGTAACAGAATTCTTGAACGACTTCTGTGAACTGGAGATTTTATAACCTTTACGTTGGTTTTGTTGCTGCCGTCGGTCTCAGCAGAATGTCAGCGAATAATATTGAGAACGAGGTAAATTCTCAGCACTCACGAATGCTGATTTACTAGAAACTGCATGCCACGTGTGCCCTGATAAGACTCAAATAGTGCAATTCCCGTTTCGAGTTCCTCATTTTTTTCGGCAACTGTGCAAAAAATCTGTAAGCCATATTGTATCTTTCTCTAAACCCCACTGGGCCGCAACGAACTAGGGCAATCGTCTTTCTTTAATGCGTTCGCGACATCGATGGGGTGCAACCGGGATTGTTATAACTTGCATGTTCATTCAGTGCCTTGAAGTGTGCACGTTGTGTGTTAAGCCTTAGTTGAAGTAATGGTTAAAATGATTTTGCAGAATGAAAGAAATGAAGATAAGGAGCAGGACATCGTCGATCCCGTCGACTTTTCCATCAAGCACCCTTTGCAGAACAAGTGGACACTTTGGTATTTTGAAAATGATCGTACCAATTCCTGGGAGAATAATCAGAAGACTATTGCCTCTTTTGACACTGTAGAAGATTTCTGGAGGTATGCTTTTCACATTGTATAATTCTCATTGGTGGTTATGTATCACTGCATTTTGTTCTAGTTTATACAATCACATAAAATTGGCAAGTGAATTGAGGCAGGGATGTGATTACTCCTTATTTAAAGATGGCGTTCGCCCAATGTGGGAAGATGATAGTAACAAGCGTGGTGGCAGATGGCTTATTAATCTAGAAAGAAAACAGCGTGGAAATGATTTAGACAGATTTTGGTTAGATATTGTAAGTTAATAAGAGTGTGATGAAATTTGTTTTTGGTGTAATTCTGTCATGATAGATAATTCATTTGCTTTGCAGATACTTTGCTTAATTGGTGAAGCATTTGAGAACTCTGATGATGTATGTGGTGCTGTAGTCAATATTAGATCAAAGGGTGATAAGATTGGTAAGCTGCTGAAAATTTCTACCATACAACTTACATCATGATATAATGTAACAGATTGATTTATTATTTTCAGGTGTATGGACTAAAAATGCTACACGTGCTGATGCGGTGCTCGAGATTGGCCGCAAGTTGAAGGAGCGTCTACGCATTAAACCCAAGGATCAAATCGGTTATCAAGCTCACAAGGACACGATCGATAAGGGTAGCTCGATGACCAAAACATCATACAATCTGTAAAGACTCTGCTATCAGCACCGTTCCCGCCAACCACTACTATCCACACGAAATCGTCTACAGTTTATGGCCGTTTGTGATCTGATGTATTCTTTATGCTTGCAATCCCACAATCTCGGATTAGTGGTTGGCGGTGCGCGATATTACTTGCTGTTAATTTCCTTGCCCGGCTTCTAACGCGCCGGTGCGTAAAAAAAACTGTATGTTATGTACTTGTTAGGTACCGTATATTGTTTTTGTCTGTCAACCTGTCTTTAACCACACAATAGTAATGTCAACTTTCAAATCGCCATTTTGTTAAGAGTATCAACGGGGTGGAGATGTTTGCATCCCAGTATTTTGTTTCAGTTTTGGGCACACGGTTCATTTGGACTTGTATGTTTTTGTATGTGAAAGTTATGACAAGAATTTGAATTTCTGGTATGAGTGATGGCTATAATATTGCGAGAATAATGTTTTGATTTTTATTTATACAAATATAACTTTATAAACATTTACAAGAGTAAAATAACGGGAGATTTACGTCGATTTTTCTTGGCCCAGTTGATACTGATCTAGCGTGATGCCAAGTTGCAGTAAATCTCTAAACAAAACGACAGTAAGAAAGTGTTCTGAAAGGAATTTAAGCGTATTTCGTGGTAAAAGTCAATTGGATATGTTTGCTCTTTTAAGTCATGAAACCACAATATGGACTAAAGAAAAAAATTGTCCCAGCCTATTTGATCCTTAAAATATTATACTCATCAAGTTTCTGTTCCACTCTTAATTTGAGATCAGTTCTCCTTGCTTCCTCCAATGCAGCCAGTAGCATCTGTCTCCAAATATAAGGGTTACACATTTCTTCATGCATTCTCAACATTTGTCGAATACATTTCTTTGTATCTGAATGGTGGCTATAATTAAGTGAATCAATCTGATTCTCACTTAGTTTCAAACTTCTAGCAACATTCTTCCAATGTCTGGGCCCAAGCTCGGAACAGATTATTCTGTATACCTGCTCTAGTTTGTCTTAAAAAAGTACATGATAAAAAAAATTAAATAAGAATTGCTTGTAGGTCATACAATTTGTAATACTTTGGTTTGAATAATTTGGTTCTGCTGACTGTTGTATGCTAATGGTATCAAATGGCATGTGAGTCAAGTAATTCTTTGCACATGCATTTCCAATTTCCAAATATTCGTTGTAGTTTTGTTGAGGTAAAATGCTGGCTACTTTGTTTAAATTTGGCATTGTTATTAAGCACCTCTTCTGCAGAACTTTCACCAATTGTTGAAAGGTTTTTATTCTGTACATGGTTCGTGTGGAAGCTATTTCCTTTGTAAACTGGCATTTCAAAGCGTCTACATCATTAGGATTTATATCCAATGATAGAAGATAGGCTAGTTTAAGTTTAATTGTATTTGTTTCGCAGTTCATTATTAAATAGCTGAAACAATTTTTTTTGGAATCAAACAAGTAAGGTCAATAATGCACAGCACTTCAGGGTTATGTGTGTTGTACGAATCTCAGTGGGTGGAGTAGGTCGAGTAGTACGAAGTAAACCGACATAAGCAAATGTTTATTTTAAATTAGCAGATGACTAATTTGAAATTCAA
The DNA here is from genome assembly GCA_027574925.1 of Ecitoglossa quadriceps. NCBI lineage: Eukaryota > Metazoa > Arthropoda > Insecta > Coleoptera > Staphylinidae > Ecitoglossa > Ecitoglossa quadriceps. The sequence continues at coordinate 33,626 of JAODGC010048167.1, read as the reverse complement.
CTATGGGTGATTTATTGGCTGTAGATTGCAAAGTACGTAATGTCTTTTATATTAATAGATACTCCCCTATTTGTTTATGACAAACATCTATGAGTTTTGCAGGAGACCAGCTAATACCATGTTGTTATACGTATTATTCCGTTGCCTTCTTCACTTAATTTATATCCAAGTTCTTGCACTAATTGCGCCTAATTATGTTTGCCACTGCCGCTACTGTTGCCAATTTTAAGAGAATTTCTCCGAACGTATCCGAATTGCAACCCGAACTGAAATGACAGTTCTGGTGCAACCAACTATTTGTATACGTTTATTGGATTCATCAAACCTCTAGTTCAGTATTATATTCACATAAGTTTATTTGACAATTGCTAAATATTTGATAGTTTAATAACCTTTTCAACGAGTTGCCTTCTTGAGGCAATTTGTTGCAAGGCTGTTGCAATTTATCGAACCTGCTTGTGCTTTTGGTACTATCGTCAGTGTTGCCAACTC
>JAODGC010048167.1:0-15523 GCA_027574925.1 Ecitoglossa quadriceps | reverse complement strand
TACTCATCGCGGCATTTCCTCTGTGGACATTCCCGTCTTGTGTTAAATTTCTCTTGCTTTTTGCGCCATCTGTCGAGCATTATAAGATTGTCGCTTAGTTGTTGGCACGTAGTTGCTTCTACTGGACTTTGGTGCGTTGGCTTTTTATTTACTGCAATGAAAAACCTTCGTTATTTTCATATTTACTCCAAAAGGCTTTTGGAAAATAAGTGAAATAATACTGCAATGTTGCACTAGTTTGCGTTCACTTCTGATCAACTTGATCGTTTGATATTATTCATAGCAAATTGAAATGGATATGTCAGCGGGTCGCAGAAGACAAAATGATGGTCGATGCTGATGTAATATAGATAACGGTGTCGTTATAACCATAAAAGGAATTCCTCCACCAGAGTCCTTCCTCGTTTGCCTTTCGTGGCCTTCGCCAAGGAGTCGCCTCCGTCCTCTTGTGGAGCAGTATTTCCCAGCGGAGTCTTGTTGCACTTTAACTGTACACGAAACTGTCAAGACTCATGCTCGTCGCGAAAACTTGTTGTCGAAACTAAAAGCTGCCGGCTTGCAAGCAGCATGTTGCAGCCGGCGAGGCGAGCAAACGTCCTTCCTGCTTCTTTGCGTCACTGTGTTATTATTGTGATGCTGTTGGCGTTGCATTATGTGGTCGTAAAGGGGGCGGCAGTCGGCTTTATAGACGCGAAATAAACATAAGGAAAAGTGATAACGCATAGATGCATTAAAGACGTTCGGAGCTGTGCTCGTAATGAAAGATAGCAAGTTTTCCCATTACAGCCAAGGCCGAATAACCGAGAGTTGAGAGTTTAATGCGGACCGCCACCCACCAAAATATATTGCTTCATGATGACACTGAACGGGGTGCTAATGTTGAAGGGAGTCCCGTTTGTCTGCAAGGATCTTGATATACTTACAAGAATCACTTATATTTACAGTTTCATTGGACGGAACAAATTTTTAATGTTGGTGTCTATTCACTTCCATTATTTCCCGGTCGGCTGAATCCTCCTTGACGGGTTTGTAAAGGTATTTTCCTAGTAGGAACGTAAAGTGCAATAGGAATGTTGACACCAACATAACCTTAATGTGCAGTTTTAATTTTTTTCTCCGAAACATTTTACTTCTTCCACAGCTTTGTTTATGCTTTGATGAAAATTTATACAATCTGACACTTTTACACTTTTACTTTTAATTGAATTCGATCATAGAAACTAAAAGTTTCAGAAAGGATTATTTCAATGAAACAAACGTGCTTTTTAACAAATTGTTAAGGTGACAACTGTTCTGCATACTTTGTATATTCGTCACTAGAGGTTGTTGCTTTTTAGTGCAGTTACTCATTATAACTAATAAAGTAATTACTATTAAATTACTAGTAAGGAAATCATTGTGCAATTTATGAATTACTAAATAATTGACAATTTAATCTAGATGTCCTTAACATAAAAGTTTCATTATTATAATAAGTAAAAAAAAATGAAAAAAATTATTGCACCGCTGCGTATGACCTCTAGAGACGAAATTCTCAATTAAACTATAACAGTTGTCTAGTTTTAGGATTTATTTGGATTTGTTCACTAAATGATATTTTAAAATATCTATTTTTTAAAATCATGAATTTCTACGATGTGTAAGTCTTCAAAATTCCAAATAATGTTTGCCTGGATGCATTTGAAAATGGTTTCGGCAAGGTGCGAGAGTTCTTTCCGTTCGCCGCTTTCCGCTCTTGATTTTGAGTACAACGATTTTCATGAATTCTTCTCTCCTCCACACAATGCCCACTTTTCCACACGCCTTGCAGACATGCTACCACTTTTCCTCTTTCAGTTCTTTGCCGCTCCATGCATGCCTCCGCCTCGCATCTGCCACTTTCAAGTTGCGTGAAGATGCGCAGATGTATCGTGCATTGGAATATTCAGCAAAGGTATAGGAATGAAAACAGGAAGGGTGGAAAACGACACCATGCTGAATGGAACCAGTGGAGTGGGAAATGCGTTGGGCTGCATTTAAATTGATAGCAATTATGTTGGAAAGTTGGCAAATTCCGCGTGTAAATTTCCGCACAACGTGCCACAAATGAGTCTACATTGTAGTAATACACTTGAATTTATCTCAGCAATATTAACTGAATATTGCAATATTCATATTTGTGACAGAAGCCAATACTCCTCAACTATTTGCGGAAGTTTCTCTGCGTGAAAGGCGGCAAAGTGTATTAAGGCATTCAATATTTTTAGCCAGAGTATAGTTTTTATTGCTGCATCGTGTCGCAAATATCTTGAGAGTGAAAATTGGCTGGAGGCGTTTAGGCTTCGTAAATAATTCAGCAACGGTTTCCCGGCATTCGGAAGCCAAAAAGTGCGGGCGTGCTATGGCTTTTCGCTGTCGGCGATGGCGATGCAGGCACTCGAATGCCACCGTCGACGTCGCCGCCTGCTTGCCGGCGGTGTGTTGTCGGGTGGCAAAAACAGCGTCAATAAATCACTGAATGAGACCACAGGTGTTAACAAAACGGGTGGGTTTGAACAGAACGTTTCTTCTCTGCGTCGCCTGCGCGAATAAACAAGACCACTAAGCAAGATAGCACCGAAATGTACTCCACTGTGAATAATTTGCTTATTTTATTAAATTTTACCCAAAAGTTTTTATTTATCTTGCTGGGGGCTACACAAGATGTTGCACCTAAAAGATTTTTTTATTTTTATTAATTATAACGTTACAACTTATGTATTAATTGCATTCAGATTATGTTGCCAATTATCTAGTTTGTATAAATTACGTAAAATAACAACTATACTTGAAAAGGTTATGTAGTAGTTACAATACCAGTTGCTCTAAAAAGGCGACCTCTGATGTTGAATGTACAAACTCTGCTAAAACCGAATATTCTGTATTATCTTTTTTTTTCTATTGAGATAATCTTCTTTAACTAACGTGGATATGTATTATAGAAGAATATAGGTAGTTCTGCAAATAATGTAATTAATTTGCACACATTGGAAAGGAAATCGTAGGTAAAAAGACAATAGTAAAACTGACGCCATCTGTTAAACACTTCTACAACAACAAAGTGCAGTTTCAAATACCCTGAATTTTTCAATATTTTCCAATTATTCATATTATTTAATTATTCTTTTAAAATAAGAAATCTCCTTTTTCATTGGAGTATTAGAACTGATTATTATAGTAAGTATCAGTAATTGCTAACTGTCAAACAAATGCTGTGTGCCGCTACCAAAAGAGGTCACTGCAAGTTCAATTTAGTTTTCTATTTAAATACCAACAAGACAATTAATTTCTTTCGAAAATTAGTTGTTTTTGCCGGACATAAACTCTCTATTTAATTGCAATCGATTATTTATTACACCCAGCCTTTATTCCTGTCAGGCATCAGTTAATTGCACATAATCCACGACCTCATCAAGCAACACTTTATAATGCATAGTTTACTCTCGGTTTCAGTCATCCCGTTCACGTCCGTCCATAAAATAAGTGCAAATCCCTTCATTTGTCTTTATGAGGGAACAAAGGAGTCAACTAACTGCCCAACCACGGCGCGCCCCATAGAAAATTCCAGTCGTTGGCATTGCTAGGACGTCGCCATCACCGATTTCTTTTCCCTTAATCAACGGCCACCCTCAAAGCCAAGTTTACTACCAGACTGCGGACGCTCCTTTCATGCTGTTATGTGTTCTTAAGCTGGCTGGAATTTACTGTGTGCTTTTTCTTCCTCCCTTAGTGCAATGATAGGCGGCGATGAGCATTCTATGATCTTCGATCTACACGGATTCTTGTGCCACTTTTTTTCGACTAGATTCCCTCGCATAATCCTTCTGCGGGGGACGCGTCGAAGGAATGCCTTCGTTAACTGGGTGACTCATCTACGGCTGGTGGTAGCAGTGTTTAACAATTAATCAGAGGCAAATGAGTATTTGTTCTTTCCTGCTTGATTGGAAAACATTTTTGTCTTTGATGATTACAGGTTACTTTGTGTGCTGCAAACAAACAACATTTGGCATGATAGTTTGATCTTTTTTCTCACACATCAAGTTTGCTCACCATTGTTATACTAAGTGGGGTTGTCATCGTGTTGATTGCTCAAAGGTCTGAGAATATTCCTGCCCAAAGTGCTTCTATGAGTATGTTTGCAGTCTGATTCAATTTAGTTAGTTTGCTTTCACGTTTATCATGACTGCCCAGTGTCCAGGATCCCCAAGAAAACTGCCAATTTAAAAAAAATAAAACAAAACAAACAAAGCATAACGAGGGGTGGCGGTATGTCTATTTTAAGCAGATGCATGCATTGAAACAACTTTCTTTTAGATTGAATTGTTCCTAACCTATTCAACGCTGAACAGCATCATAGTAAATGTTATTGCGTCTAGGAAAAAGAGTGAGAAACTAATTACCTATTGAATATCCGAGTGGAAAGTCCAAAGTCGAGGGCTATGTACACATCCTTCACATTCACTTTAATTGCCTCGGCGTGTCAACACTTGAAAGCAGAACGTGAAAACGGTGAGGTTTCCTTGGAGTGTTTAGGTTAGATTCTTTATTGGTTTAGTTAGGTCACGAAGCAGTCAAAAGAAAGAGGAAGAAGTGTACTCATTGCATGCGGACAGTTCTCGTTTTATTCCTAAATAAAGTCTAAACATAATTTCCATAAATTTCCACGAAAACAGAACGTAACTGTTGTCGGGATAAGGTTTTACTGTTGATTATAGTATGCTGCTGTTATTTGCTTGAATTACATTCGTTCCACGCTCATAAATCGATTTGAAAATGCTCAAATGATTTTCCAATTTTCTTCTTGCTTTCCTACTACAACAGGATTGGATAGGTAACAATAACTAAGATGAAAAATATCATATTTATATTGGTTATGATTGATGTTGATATAATGAAAATTATCAGCGGAAATTATTTATTAAATTATAGAGGAGGACACGTAATAATTAATTTAGATTCTATCAAATATTCACAATAAGCAGGATTCTCTTCATTAAACTTTAATTTTATTATTCGAAATCCTAGTGATATGTCACTAATATTAGTTTGAATTATAATTGAAATTGGTAAATCAAAGTTTGCATGATGGTTTGGTTGCCTACTTTGTAAAGTAATTTTGTAAGAATGACACTGTATAATACTAGAAATAGGCGGATAATTATTTGAACACATATTATCCAGAAAAGTTCTGAAATGGCAATAGATAATTGAATTGAAATTTAGAACTGTGGTTTAGTTATCGATGTTACAAACCAGTGAAACGCTAGAGAAACAGCCGCTCGCAACCAGTGAGAGAGTACGCTAGTGACTTGGGTCGTGTCACTCTCGTCTGACTCGTGCGTGACCTTCGACGTACGAAGCAAGTGTTACGTCACACATGTCATGTTTAAATGTAGAAAATTAATTCGTACTTTACAGCAATAAATGATCAAATGTTTGATCAAATAATTGCAAAGTTAGATTTTCCTAATTAATTCAATTGTGATACTGGATAATTAATTTCATATTGATAATTAAAATTAGTTTAATTTACGTAGAAAATGAATTTTTCTCACGGATTAATTCCAAATTGCAAGAAAGCATGACAAATATATCATCACACGAAAGTGTATCGATATTCTCACGTAATTCCACCAATACTCAGATGTCAATTTTCCTGGCAATCCAGCCACCTATGATTTATTCCTCTATTTCCGTTACATTATCCGAGCAAAACGATTCGACGCTTCCTCACTCGACATCCAGCGCTACAAGAACAATAAGAATGTGAATGGAGATATATTGCAATACATTGCCACCCCCACGCTCTGCGGTGTGATGACTTTCGGAATGTTCGGCATTTGCCGAAAGGAAATTACAAATGTGGTCACGCGTATTCCCCAACATTGTGCGATGCCTATAATAATCAATTCGTTTGCAATGAGCACCAAGCTTAATGCAGCCGAGAAAATTACTTCTCTTTTCTTGTAATGCACTCGGCGAATAATGAATTGAGTACATCCAACAGGAAAATAATGAAGTTTTAAAGCAATTTTTGCTTGGTGCTTGGGGAAAACTCGCGCGCATAAGTGTAATTGTACGCCTGCGTGTTACGGAGTGAAATATTGTTTTGTATTATTTTTTTTTCTTTTCCTCTTGTGTTCTAATACTCCCACTAACCTGCACCGCTTTCGGCTTGTGCTGGAGGAGCTAAAAGTTAAACATGGTGTTGGCGGTAGGGAAAACGCGCGCACAATGCGCGGAAAAATCCAAAAATTTCATTTACCATTCCCTTCGGACCGCTTTCCACTGCCGCGCAGAATTTGATAATATAAAGAACAAGTGGGTCGCAATAAAAATTATAATAAAATGCATAGGAAAAGTTGTGCTTTAATATTTTCACAAAAATAAATTTGCTAAAATGTATTCAAGTACTTTATACTGATTCTAAATGTTTATCTTTCTTACAATTGAATATAAATATTTTCTTGCTAACATAATTCCGTTTCTTACTTATTGCTTCGGTTGATTTGTAATTCAATCTCAAAGTTCCACGTAACACTTCAGATTATTTTCTTAAAATCATAAATAAAAAATAACAAAGACATGCAAGTACTTATAGTATAACAAAGTATTTGACTATTTTTTTATTATTCCGTAAAGATCCAATGATCATTATATAGGCAACCCACAATCACTGGATTTAACAGCAATGGAAGAGATTTATGGAATGGAACGTAAATAATAATTGCAATACACAGTTATATGTTTTATACTTTTAATTATCTTGTATAATTTACTTGTAATTTGTTTTCTGAACAAAATAATTGGAGAGATGTTGTTGTCTGTTTTGTGTTGGTGCAATTGCTTAAGTTGGTACTTCTAACTGCAGCTGTTGTAGTAAACTGAAGCTTGTGCTATTTGGACGTAAGTGGCGCTAGCATCATAAGTTGACAATATTGTTTTCATGTTATAATGTTCCATTGACAATTGTGTCGTGTGAGTTTTATTTAATTATATTACACTGTTCAGTTGTAATTTTTTTTTTTTTGAAAAAAATAAAGGAATGGATGCTGTTGTCTATTTTGGGTTGGTGTAGTTGCTACTTTAGACTTCAGCTGCCATAGTAAATCAAAGCGCATGCGCAATGTTTAGTTCACAAATGTGCCGCTTAAATTTACTAAAGCATCTCTTCTAACTTCATTATTACTAGATATTAGCAACGTCAAAACAATATCTCAACTTTCCACATATTGATTTGCACCAAAATGCTGTATATTTTTGCGATATTGCGATATTTGTTGATCCAAACAAACCACCAAGAAGACAGGTTTACCCCGCGGAGCAGTAAAGAGCGCAATGCGTCGAAAAATACGGTTAATTCAGCTAAAAGGGGACAAACCGCTAGGAAAAATTATTACCCTATACAGGAAAAAAGTACCATAAAACAACAAGCACCATTGCCTAACCAACGCTGACAAGAAATGGCGACAAGTGGCAGAAGAAATTGAAGAAAACATAAAGCACATCTAATGCTCATATTCTCCTCCTACAGCCAACGCATTTTCATTTCGTTTTATTACATTTGCTGCCTATTTTTGGCATTGGCCAAATGTTGCATCATAAATTCTCACAAAAGAGACTCAAGTGCGTCTGCTACTCCCAAGAAAAACACCATACGGGATAGAATATTACATTAATAAAAATAAAGGTGAGTAATTATTGTGTCCAAACTTATAACAGGTAACTTGCAGGAAAACAAATATCTCAACAGGATGCTAAATTGGATTTTAGTTTGGATAAATAGTTGATGCGGTTGCAAGTAGCGGGTGAGTAATCAGCAGTGGGAAAATCAATTTTTCAATTGGAATCCATTCAAGCGATTGTTAGAAGTTTGTTAGAAGCGCTTATTGTTGAATAAATAATGCTTGCTTAGCCATTGGCATTCGCCTAGTCACAGTGAGGCGGCATCAGGAAGAAACAACATTTGCAGCACACCACAAATAATAAATTGGTCAAAACGAAATGAATGCGCGACGACGTAGCAGGAGCGGTCATGTCGAAGGAACAAAATGCATTATACCAATGGATTCCGTTAAATTCCTCCGCTGCAGGATGAAGGAAATTAAAGGGAAAGCCGAGGACAACGTAAAAGCAAAGTTAAGGGGAAAAAAGTGACCAAGTCGAAGGCAAAATAATAAATATTTCATTGGGAAATCGACAGGGCAGTTGGAACATTGCGCCAACGAGACACACAAAATACAGGATGTTAGTAAATATTCATGCCTGCTTAGAACACGTCCATAAACTAGGAGAAAATTCATTAATGGTTGCAACTTCATTTCCAACAACCCACTTTGTTCAAAATTCTCTAACCCGGAGATATTTAGATTGTAGCATTTACAATCTTTATGTTGATGAATTGGTCCGCGAAGGGTCAAAGCATAGAGGGTACCAAGATAGAATAGAAACGTAGGGACGTGAATAATGAACCCGAGACCGCTAATTTAGACCAGTCTGGTGGGAATCTCCGTCACCTGCCAATAACTTTGGCCTGTCCGAACACTGGGCCTTGTTTGCGTTGGACTTCCTCGGCCTTCCTCCCGAACCTATCTACAGCTAGCAATTGCAATGTGGACGTACGTTAGGAACAAACAGGAACAACAATAGGATCCGGAACTAATACACGCACGCTAGGAATATCACTAATAGTGGTTGGACGTTCAGAACAGAAGCAGCTTTGCTGGTGGCTGTCCATGCGAGGATGCAACAAATAGCAGGATTTATGTGGCGTCCGAATGCCATGTGGCCGAATGCACCTCATGTGATGCGCGGAATGAACAAATATAATTTGCCATAAATACATATTACGTGCGGTTGCACGTTCATTTACTCCTAATCGTAAATGGCGTTGATTTATTACTAATCGGATTGGTACATACGTAGTACACTGTGCTACGTGTGTGATATAAATCATGTTGCTGGGTTTTATAATCATGGCATTACACGATAATGGTAATTGTTGAAAGAGGATATACAGGCATTAAGATGGGTTTGGAAAATGGGCTACAGATAGGTTTTTGATGAATATTACTGAATAATTAAGCACTCGGCAGGGGATACAATTTGAGGTTAAGTAAATTGAATCAAAACTGCAATATTTTCTAGAAAACCATACACCTTAACTATTTGATGTTTCAATTTGGACCAATGGAATTATTTGGGCAGTGTTTGCTAGGAATCAGGTTAACTCAATATTAATTTGTATTAATGTTAATTATATAAATTAAAAGAAACTTTCTCCATTTATATTATAACTGCGGCTTATTTATGTATATAACTACGTTGTTAAATGTCTACACATTGCTATAAACAATAGATAAAGAGAAATCTGTACTTCTTTTTAGGTTAATTTACAACTCAACTATGGCGTAGTATGAAATTGGTACGTCCTAGTGCTGCCATCTCTCCGAGTATACATGGACAAGATGTCTTAAACGTCACCTTGATATAATTTGGTGAATTCCACCATACAATACCAATTCATATCCAATGGTTTTAATGTTTTTTTCGTTTTCACTTAAATATTAGCCTCCTCATTAATTTAGTAAATTTAGCACAACCTAAACGGTAATAAATAATAATTGACTGCGCAGATCACGTGTAAATTGAGATAAATTGTTTAATACAAACGTTTTTAACATTAGGTAAATATATATTATTACTTATTTAAATAATAAATAAGAATTAAGTAGAGTTCTATATGTCTTTTCATATTTACTTCACTTTTTTGTTGTGAAGTCATGGACTGATACGTCCTAGTGCTGCCATCTGTCCGAGTATACAAGAACAAGATGTCTCAAACGTCAGCTTGGTATAATTGGCAAATATTGTCACACCCTACTATGCCGATTCACTTCTGTGGTTCAATTTAACCGTTAATATAACCTTTTTCATCGATATGTCAAAGTGGAGATTCGGTGCAAGCAACATGTTCGTAGATATAGATAGATATTTTCTAATATTAATATTAAGATAAGAAATCTTGAACATATATAGTTGAACAAAATGTAAGCTAGTCTGTTACAATTTAACGAAGCTTAGCAATATGAAGAACAAAAGGCGGAAATTCGATTTTGCTCGTGTCAACGCACATCACAAGCACATCAATCTCGTGAACGCTAATCAAATCAATCTCTTTGCTTCCACATGCAATATTCAATCGCATGCATTTATCAGTGCTTTGACATTGTTGTGAAAGTACACTGTCTTGAATGACTGACAGTTGATTTAATTCAAAGAAGGCGATCAACTAGTACTGATGTGTAGTTTCAATAGCTCATTTTAAGTGAAGTCCGGGAATGATTTGAACAAGATTACTAAGATGCTAATATGTTGCAGACTATTGTGGTTATGTAAGTAAGGAAGTATGACTTTAGAGATGTGTCTTAATATTTATGCAAAAGCTTGACAGTTTGTTTAATTTATGCTTAATAGTTGTGGAGCGCTTGAAGTGGAGCCTGAATAAGTCATACGCGAGTGTACTGGACACAATTCACGTCCATCGGTCTTCACTAGTTTTCGCCATCTCCACCAGACAACATATCACATTCTCCATACAGTATGTTACCAGGCGCCTCCAGCAAATCTGTGCACTGCACACAACACAGCAGTTAACCAATTTTCGCAGCGTTATTTAACGTAAATGAACTGCGTGCAGTAAGCTAGAGTTGTTGTTTTTCGCCAATTCCTCTTGAGCCGTGTGCTGGAGTGGATCTGGTCTCCGTTCCACTTGCGGGTCGTTTGGCGCCATTGTTGGTGCTTGTACAGTGCCGACCGCAGCGCCACCACTATCATTGCCCTAGAGACCTCGAAAAGGTTAGGCTTGGAGTAAATCAGCTATGTTTGCAATGTGTGCATGCGACGCATACAGACGCCCATAGGCATCTCGGCATGTAGAGAAGAGCACGAAACCTCCGGAGGACTAACATCGCCATGGGAAATCCACGAGGTTCATTCATAATGAAAAGTGTCCACATATCGGGCACGCACGTGAATGACAATGAGGTCAGAGACAGATGATCTCAACTACCCCATGTCATATCGATTGAGTGCCTGAGGAAGACGAATTGTGCCAGGAGCCGGTTATTCATTTGTCCCGTTCAAGGTTTAATCACTTGGGTCGTGGTTGCTGTTTACAGGCTGGAAGTTTGCCGCAACTCTGCTATCATTTCCGCATCCGCTTTCGGCGAAAGTCTCTAAGTGGACTTTTAAACCTGCGTGCTTCAGCGGATGGATAATATAGCAAGGAGCTAAGTTTTTTTATTCACTCGCCATCGACAGCCGCCTCCAAGTTTGCCAGCGGGAGCGCCCGTAAACATACTCGACGGCTATGGCTGTACTCGATAAGTAACAACCGTCGCGCCCTCTTCCTTCCCCTCCCCCCTCACCGCCACCTCCTCCTCCTTCCTCCTAAAGCCATACTTTACTAATAAATCAAAATATTTTTCTTTTCGCAATTTCTTCCTTGCTTCGGCTGGGGCGGAAACCGAAAAGTGCACTCGTTCAAGTTTCCATGAGTACCGAAAGAAGAAGGCGAAACAATAAAAAGGATTCAACTTTCAATACTGTGTGATGTACGGAGATGTTAGATGCCATAAAGCGTTTCAGTGATGATTAGTGAGGTTAGCTGGTTCAAGGATATTACGAGTTAGGCAGGATAGCAATTAGTGGCTTTTTTCTTTAGTCCATCATAAGTCTATTACCCACAATTGCAAATTGAAGACCACCAACCATTGACAGCAAAGATCAAGTATATCCATTTCATAGACTGGGTAGACATCTATGAGTGAAGAATGAAGAGGATAAATGTAGGAAATCAATGCAGTTAGAATGTCTTAGGGAGACCTTGTTTAGAATACACTCCACTTCAAGTTCGAGGGAGTTAACTTATTCAAGTCTGTTTAGGACATTATCGTAAATCCGTTACTGTCGTCCGGAGCATTTCAACGACATCGTTACAGTTTACGACTGCTGTGGATAGATGTATTATAGACGTGCCGTGGAAGCTTCCTTCTTTCACTCGCTCATTTGCAATTTGTCTATTCGCCCTCGCAGCCGATGGATAATTCGAGTGGAAAGTTCAGTTGGTAGCAAAAGATTCAGGCGTAACCCAGAGGAGATGAGTAATAAAGCGAGCTATACTCAATGCCTATAATAGCACGTCTGATGGGTGATGGTAAATAAAATTATAGAAAGCAGATACAGGCATATAAAGTGCAATGTCGAATTAGAATGGATAGCATTTACTCTCAGACTCAATCTTGGGGATTTCTCATCTAGCCAATGATCCTGGACCAGGATCTGGGCATAAATAGAAAAGGAAACTACCTTATATGAGTCAGTTCTAAAGAGAATTGGGACAGTCATAAATAGAAGGTTTTAGAACAATAATAAGGGGTATGTAATAACATTTTAAAAACTTTTGAAAGTTTACAGGTTTACTACTAAGCCTTTTGCAATTTAAATTTGATGTTAAGTATATCCACAAATAAATCTATTTTCGAATGAATTCAATTGCATTTAGACGAATTTGTATACATCGTTGATATGTACTGTTAGTTTAGATTTAAATAGAGAATACTTTCATTGTCTTATCTTTGTTTGAAGTGTGTTGATACAATTATTTATGTTGGCATCATTGACTGTCAGCTATTATTACAACCAGCGACTCAAGCCGAAGCAAAGCCGAGAGGCACTTCGTGTATGTTCGTGTTTAAAAAAGTGTCATTTTTTTTGTAGGCAAAATTTCAAAAATTTTCTTTGAAGAACTAAGAAAGTGAGTAAAAAGTTCTTATTGGAGACATATATTACAAGCCCTTTGGTGTCATTAACCAAATATGATTCCCACACTGTTGGCATTATTGACTTTCAGCTTTTGTCACAACCAGCGACTCAAGCCGAAGCTAAGTCAAGGGACACTTCGCATAAGTTCGTGTTTAGAAAAGTGTCATTCTTTTTGTAGGCAAAATTTCAAAAATTTTCTTTGAAGAACTAAGAAAGTCAGTAAAAAGTCCTTATTGGTGACATATATTACAAGCCCTTTGGTGTCATTAACCAAATATGATTCCCACACTGTTGGCATCATTGACTTTCAGCTTTTGTCACAACCAGCGACTCAAGCCGAAGCTAAGTCAAGGGACACTTCGTATAAGTTCGTGTTTAGAAAAGTGTCATTTTTTTTATAGGCAAAATTTCAAAAATTTTCTTTGAAGAACTAAGAAAGTCAGTAAAAGATTCTTATTGGAGACATATATTACAAGCCCTTTGGTGTTATTAACCAAATATGATTCCCACACTGTTGGCGTTATTGACTTTCAGCTTTTGTCACAGCCAGCGACTCAAGTCGAAGCTAAGTCAAGGGACACTTCGTATAAGTCCGTGTTTACAAAAGTGTCATTTGTTTGTAAGTAATATTTCAAATTTTTTTTTAAAAAACAAAGAAAGTCTGACAATAGTCATTATTGGAGGAAAATATTAGAGGTCATTAAGTATTATTAATTTGTTATGATTCCTACAATGCTATTCTAGAAATTTTTTTAAATTTATTTATTACTGCTGTAAAATTAGGCTTCCCATATTACAATATTCGCATAAAATTTGAATGTTTCAGAATAAAATTTATTTCCGAATAACAGAAATACTTTTCTTGCTATATTCTCATACAACTTATCATATATTTGTCCCACTCTATGTTGTCAACTTTATTAAACTCATCAATATCCACGTTGCCATCAATGTGCGTTCGACATTCGAAAATCGAGTTAAACTTCTTGTAGGCAACCCGCGCCCGGCGCGCGCATGATCGTGACAGAACCTTTTAACATAAATCTTGATTAATAACTCTCTATTCGGCTTTTCCACGCGAATTTTCGCTGTGGTCGTGTGCGTGTGGGCCCATTGGCGCAATGCGTTCGGAAGTATATGCAAACGCAAGATTTTGAAAGACTTTTTCATTGCTCTTCCATTGGCTCGCGAGGTTGGCAAAAGCGTTATTTTTTATTTTCTCTTCATTTCTTCACATTTTCCACATATTACCCTCTTATAGACTATTTTTGGCGCTGACTATGTATATGTTAGTTGTATACTAATGTGATGCCCCCGCTAGTAATAAGAGAGTAACTTCAAGGAACGTAATAATATATTCATCCAAAAAGTGTGCATAAATAAGACTTGGGTACTTTATCATATCGTAGGGAGATACAATTGTGTTCCACATTCACAAAACGGTTGTGCAATTCATATACATACACCATGTTTATGAGTCAAACTTGTGGTAATAGTTTTTCATGTGAAAATTTTTTGCGTTGGAGGGGGGTGTGATTCATTAAAACAGCAAATAATATTAATTTTAAATTATAATATTTTAAGATTGTAAGCATGTTTGTTTATTTGGTGTAGGTAAATAGCAATAGAGATATTGTTAAAATTGTAAGTCAACAATTGTCAAAGATATAAAAATGTGGTTAAATATTCAAAGAATTAATTACCTTTCTTTTAATAATATAAAATATAATAATTCAACGTTCTATAATTGTCATTGTTGTCCAATGTCATTGTTAATAAATGTTTAGTCCGGTTCTGATTCATTTCTTCTTATTGCTGTATTCTTTTGTTGTTGTTTGGTAGAAAAACAGCATCTTAAACCATTTTTTAGCCAAAATCCAAATATTACTAACATAAAACTATTACTTAATGCAAAATAGGCACTAAAAAATGTGATTGACAGTTGTAAACTTTCATGCAAGGCCAACTTAACTTCTATGTTGTCTGGGTTGCCTACCTCGACTAAGATCCTAACATAAAGTAAACCTTATTTGGAATATGTTTCAATTCAATTCCCATATTACTTGATTGTCCACATCGAATTGCAATGATTGTTGATTTCAGCGCATTGAATTCCTTCACTTTTTTCCGTCTCATGTTAGTTTTTCACAAATGCTTCATTATGTGTCAGCATTTCAGCATTAAATCGAATTACCCATCGCAACTGATTGATTCGTTGGCATTAGCAAAGGACCCAAAAAGACGGGATTGCATTAAGTGTCAGCAAAGTGCGAGGCTAGAAAGAAAAAAGCCAGCTCAGTAAAAATTCTGATAACAACGAAATCAAACACTCCGTTTGAAAATAAGCGACACTTTTTATAATTCCACATGTCGATGCAGTAGACAATGGAATTGTAATTGAAAGTCATCTAAACAAATAAAATGCCTTCTACATTAGAATTGATGTAAAAAAAGAGTCAACATAAAACAGTCTAGTCAATTTGATTGTTAGGTTAGGTTAGGTTAGATTTAGTTACTTTAGGTTGGGTTGGGTTAGGTTAGGTTAGGTTAGGTTAGAATAGGTTGGGTTAGAATAGGTTAGGTTAGGTTAGGTTAGGTTAGGTTAGGATAGGATAGGATAGGATAGGATAGGATAGGATAGGATAGGATAGGATAGGATAGGATAGGATAGGATAGGATA
>JAODGC010048156.1:0-19603 GCA_027574925.1 Ecitoglossa quadriceps | reverse complement strand
TAAATATAATTATTTAAACATAATTATACATTCTGTTGATATAAATTTGTTTAACTAGTTACTATTATGTGCTGGTAGAACGATTTCAGCTTGTTGCCTTCTTCAGTTTTAAATAAAAAAAAATTATAAAAATAAATATATTTGTTTTTAATTTAAATTATGTTTAAAAATTGGTTGAGAAACATAAGTCCAAGATATGTTTTAGTATATATACTAATCTTTTTTTTGTTTAACAAGCAGTTTACTTAATTTTTTTAAAAAAGTTGGCGACGGCGGCGATCTGATCCCACATCTCCCTCCAATTTGTACACTGACAGTGTTGACAGCTCGTGCACGTCCATGAACACATTCTTGGCCTCTTAGATTTCTTCGTGGTGCTTGATCGTTGTCCAAATTGTCGACTTCTTCTAGCCATTTTTATGGTTTGTGAAGCCTTTGAAGAGTCACAGGGAAACCCAATTATTTAAGTACCCATTTTCAGAGTGAAAGGTAAATTCTACTAAAATTACATGTTCTATCGAAGCAAGTAATGGAAAGGTTATGTTTTTATAAAGAATGACCATCACTATTCACTATAAACAATGACGCCCTTTGCCTGTTTGGTTACAGATTTAAGCGAATTAATTACAGAAAATGACCAGCATGGGTGAACTTGACGATAATGTGATGTCCAACAAGATGGAAAACCGAGTTTATGGAGGTTGTGAAGGTCCAGATGCAATGTATGTTAAGTTAATCTCCTCTGATGGACATGAGTTTATTGTCAAGCGTGAACATGCACTTACATCAGGCACAATCAAAGCAATGTTAAGTGGACCTGGGCAATTTGCTGAAAATGAAGCAAATGAAGTTAACTTTAGAGAAATCCCGTAAGCTACTATAGAAGGTGCTCAATGTACAATTATTAAAACTATTTTTAGGTCACATGTCTTGCAAAAGGTATGCATGTACTTCACCTACAAAGTACGCTATACCAACAGTTCAACAGAGATTCCTGAATTCCCAATTGCACCTGAAATTGCTTTGGAACTTCTGATGGCTGCAAATTTCTTAGATTGTTAGTTTAACAATCAATACCAAAGTCAAAACTGCAATACCACCAACCAGCTGCAGAAATAAACAGTGACAAATTTCGTGGATCACAAAATACGAAAAAGCTACCGTCTAGATATCCAGTGAATACATCTCACCATAATATTGTAGTCACGGTTTGTCCAATTGCTTCGCGGGCTGCCGATATTGTGTGCGTTATGCGCGTTTTCATTAACGCACTTGAAAGTGATATCAGTTAAAATAATACATATTTTGCGTAGGAAGTGCGTTAGGGTAAAAAAGTGCAGTAGATATAGGTCCGATCTGTACATTTAATTAAGTCGTTTTTGTGTTTCTTTCGTTTCAGTTACTTTTTTACACTCAGTTGTTTCTGTTTGGATAGTCAAATCTTATAAATAAACTATTTGATTTACACTTCAAATTTATGGTTGCTCATCATTCTTCTTTCGTCCAATTCTTACAGCTATTACAATATATCATAGAAACACATCATTTACATAGTTAATTTAAAGTAATTTATCGCATATCCTACAATTGTATGTCTCTGAAGTCCTTCAAATTTTCATTATGTGTTGTGTGTATTTTTCAAAGTTTTATCACAGAATCAGTGAACACCGTTCGCTCCTATCTAATACACTCGCTTCTATCGTCGCGCGTAGTTTCGCCTACTTCTACAGTAAATTAATTCTAATCACCCGTAAAAAAACGAAAATTAATTTTCATTTAAATTATTTCAAGCAGTTGTACAAATTAATTTTACACAATAATATATTCGCCTTCTCACCCAATAAAAATTCGTACGCGCCGTTCCGGTTTGATGTAACACATAAAAACATATGATACTTATTAGTGCCGTGATGAATGAATTCCACGAAAACGAATGCCATTGCGACAATTTCGAATAATCAGAGGCGATCTATCTACTATATCTTTGTATTTATAAATTAATAAAGTTGTAAGAGTATGAAATATCGAATGTGGCATATAAAAATTAAAAAAGACATAATAGTCTCATCCTTCACAATATGTACAGTCTGTTACATTACCAACCAAATATGATTGGTATGACTGGTGTGCCGGTTAATATAGTTCCGTCAGCGAATAAAAATAAGATATGAATGTCTTCGGAATATTATCAAATTTAATACTTTTTGTATTGCGACGAACAGTTTGAAATGTTTCGTTAACATTGTTTTTCCACCTCCATACTTTAACATTGGACATTAGTTAAAGTAATTTAAAATGGTTTAAAATCACATGTGGTAAAATCGAAAGTTCTGAATTTCAACGGTCAGTTTCATTGTGCCGATGGTTCTTTAACTCTAGTCGAATTTCTATTCGCGCTTGTGAGGTGTGTTATCTACTAGATGCTTTAAAGTCATTAATAATTTTCATCAGTCGGTCGATTGCCTTTTCCATGTTGTGTTGTTTAAGGCTAAATGTAGTTGATAATTTACGTAGTTCAGTTTGCCTTGCCTCATAACGCTTCACCACTGCTTGTTGCCTCTCGACATTTTCCCGTTGTTCTACACATTTTTTATGCAGTGAAAGAATTTCAATATTTCGTTCTGAAACGGAAAAGTCACATTGAACATGCTTGTTTCTAAATTATATTTTCACTTTGCTTCACCTTTTGAAAATTCATAGTGTACGCTCAGCATCTCACTAATACCAGGCCAATTGACCCAATCTGGACTCTGATACTTTCGTGTTTTGCATCGTTTTTCTTGTAGCGTTTCTGATACTGTCGTAGCATTGTACGCAATCTCTTTATTATTGCATCCTTCGGCAAGCACCGTAAACTTTCCGCCATCCGCCGAGCCCAATTTTCTATTTATTATTGTCATAGGTGAAGTATCAGAAACCATTTCTATGACAACATCAGGAACACATTTCTGCACGTTTATTAACTCTGGAGAATTACCTCTATTCAAGTTGGGAACAACCCGTTCAGGTTGGTCCACTGCCTGCCTTGCTGAGGCCATCTGTGCTTCTGGATTCATTTCTGGCGGAACGATGCCGTGCATAAGTGTCCCGTTGAACGGAACTTCGTTTTCAATTGGCTGTCGCAACACAACACCATTTAGTATTTCATCACCCAAACTACCTCGAAAGTTATTGCTTGTGGATGAACTGGTAGTTGTTTGAGGTTTGGTGAAAATGGTGGCATGAGGTATTGTCCGTAGAACGTTCGTGACAGTGGTGATGTTCTTGTTAGATTCAGTTACACCATTTGATGCACTATCAATTGTGTTTGATGTTAATTCTGTAATTCCAATGGCAGTTGGTAGATGAGATGTGGCTCTATTAAATGATGATGTTAAACTTTCTTCTAATGGTTTAGGATAATTAATGACACTAGTTGATGCACAAGCATTTACTATCTCCGAGAGTCCAATCGCAAAAATCGAAGCTCGAGTTTGCACTGAAGTTGTAGCCGATGTTAATTTCATTATATTTAGAGGTAAATGGAATTGTTGAGTCAGAAAGTCACTTAAAGTTATTCCTTTGGGCATGGCAATTGAATTAAAAGTCCCAAGCAAATTAGTTGTTGTGGATATTGAGTCGTTCGTGTGTATATTACGTTCCCGAAGATTTGGTATAGACAAGATAACGTCGCCTTTTTCTTTCATGGAAAGAATTTGTTCGCCAAATCTCATATAAAAATTATTAAGAGGTGTAAGGGCTTTACGTCTTATTCTTTGTTGTACCACTTGCATCCAATTTCTTTCGTGTTCTGAAATAACAAGAACGTATTAATGAAAAGCGATATTTACATAGAGTATTACCATTGATGCAAATTGTAATTATTACTGGTAAAACGCTCCACAATGTTAAATCAAAAGATGAAATGATATTTGTATCAATGAAAGCAAAATCTTGTAGCACTCACCTTGTCTTTGCGTCGCATTGACGGTTTGAAGTCCCATTCCTTGCATAAAACCAACCTTTTTATTAAAATCTAACGATTTATTAAGCAATGAGGGTGATTCAAAAGGCACTGGTAACTCTAACCTATGTGTTATCTGCTCAATATCTGATCCAAATATCAAGGGAATCCATTTCCTACGTTCCAATGTACGAAATTCAATATCTACAAAAAGATAAAGTAATAATCGTACTATTTAACCACCTAATTGGAATTACCGCGTTTTAGGCGATGGGTGCACAACTTAAAAAAACTTAAAAAGTTTGTTTTTGTCGGCGAAAAATCTAAATTAAATTCAGATTTAACAATTGGACTATCGGAATCCCAATCAGTATCTGTATCGCTGGAATATTCATCCGTCGAACTAGACTCCGAAGAAAATCCATGAATTTTTAAGCCATACTCCATAGTTATTTTTTCTCGGAGTTCGTCGTTTTTACTTTCCAATGTGATTTCTTGTCGTTTCGATTGGGACGCACGCAATCGCCGGTGAAAGGCACGACGTTTTACAGCCAAATCTAATCGGCTCTTTATACGTCTAACTGCTATCATACTCCCGGAGTTTGATGTGGGCAGATTTAACTGAGGTACGTTTAGCACATAACCGTTGCCTAGTGGAAGAGTCACATCGCTAGAAGAATCCTGAACAGGATTCGCTTTTGTCGTTGTAGTGGTGATAGCACTACATGGAAAATCAGATATATTCCGCGAATGCAAAGTCTGCACTTCAGTTAGGTAGTTATCAGATGGTTGAATGTTTTTTGGCATATCATCCTTGTTTATATTGTTAGACGCGATATTTACCAATATTTGATCTGCAGGCCTCATTGCAGAGCATTCGTTGGTTTTTTGAGTTCTCTTTCTTGTAGGTGAACCTGGATTTTGTGGTCTCTTGAAAGTTTCTTTTGTCATCCCGTGTTTTCTTGGTGCATGGCCAAACTTTGACGCTTTAGCCCCATTTGTTCGTTCTGGCTCGTTGGAAGATGTTTTTTTATCTACACATGCTTCGCTCATTTCCTTGTTTGATTCTTCCCAGGACCTTTTACCCTTTTTACAAGTAACAGTACGATTGCATTGACGAGTTTTCATCGCCAATTCATTTGTTTTTGGAATTATTCCTGTTGTTATCTGACCACATTTCCGTTTAATTTTATTACATTTTTCTACTTGATTCTGTTGTGCGTTATATGATGCTTCCCTACTACTTCCCTTGTTGTATAATTTATATACAGTTTCATTAGATTCTTCATTACCATCATGCAACTTTTTGAGTTCGCTTAGTTGCAAAATTTCTATTTTGGAAGTTTCTTCCTGCTTTTCAGAGGGTATTGCATAATAATCTGTTTTCATTTCTTTGACACTTGTTTCAATCTTTACTAATTCAAGAGTGTCGTTTGCGAGCGGAACTACATTGCTACTTTCTGATTGAGAAACACCGTGGTCACATTCTTCTTTAACTTGAAGTATACTTGAATATTGAATATCATTTCCATTACTCAATGAATCACCTTCGATTTGATATTTTGTAATTAACACATCACTTCTTTTTTTAAGCTTCTTAGATGACTCATCACAAACATTTTTCCCATTTCTATCCCGAGTTAGAACAGAAAACATCAAGTTAGGATCATCCTGCAATATTTGGTATCTATGCGGTTGTCTTGAAATCTTATTTGTTTTCAAAACTGTCCTATTAGTTGCAGCATCTAGATCTGAACCATTTAAAGAAATTTCGTCTGTTTCGAGATTTTTTTGTGTCAGCTCTTCGTTTGTTATATCATTATTTGCTTGAGATTTATTTGTAATTCCATAGCTAAATTGAACTTGCCCAACCATGTTACCATTTTCACTCATAACGTTTCCTGTGCATTTATTTCGTTCCGCGCTAGCCTTGCCAGAAGGTAGTTTTGACAGCTTTGCAGTAGCAGTCACATCCCCGATTCCCGTGCTTAGAATACAATTATCAGTCTGACTAGTAGTTTGTCGAGGTGCATTGTTATCAATACTTAAACTATGCGTAATGCGTGTAGGAACATCTGTATTTGGTACGTGTGCTGGCCCCTGCCTTTGTTGCCGGTCTGCTTCTGGTGTTTTCACGAAGAAATCGGGCGCCTGAGGAGATATTTGCGTTTGCACGGGATAGTTTGGGGAAGATGGCGCCAATTGTAAAATATCCGTGCTGGTGGCAGTATCAACCGACTTGAGAGTGCTATTATGCGCGGACGTTGAATAGGTGCACAATTCCTCTTTAACATGGGGCATACTGCACGTTACAGTTGTTGAAGGTATTGTGCCTGGCAACGCATTGCCTGTTATCAACGATTCTATACTATACAATTTGCCCCGTTCAGACAACTGTGATGGACATTTAGGTTTTACCACTATTGGTGCAAATGTTTTTCCTCCTACAACAGCATCATCACATCTTGCTACATAGAAATCAATTTTAAATAATATTTGTGTGATAAACAGCATTGACTTACCTCGTCCATATACATAAACAGATTCATGGGTCTGTCAGGCATTTTCCCCATTATCACTCCGATTTGAATCTGCCGTAGTTGCCGAAGCACCTACATTAGTGGTGAGTGCAATCGGTAAGGTTGTTAAAATTGCTCCCCCATTTACTTCTGGTTCTTCCACATTTCCCACTAATTTACCAGTAACCGAAGCAACCGCTGGAACAGGAGCCGGTAAGATAACACCAGTTGGAGTTGGCGTCCTTGTGAGCATAGTCGGAACCGTCAATGTGTTGTTATTGCTCACTACAGCGGATGGAGATATTAACCCTTCCATACTAACTGAAGTAGGCCCTGGACTCGGGGCGTGGTTGTGTTTTGGTGATGCTTTCGGGGAGGCCTTGGGAGATGGTTTTGGTGACGTTCGATTCGTCATCGAAATCGGCAATTGCCTGGGAAGGTCGAGGCTGTTAATCATTGGTCCAGAAGGTTGAAGAATTGGACTATGACGAGGTTGTGTTAGATTTAAAGTGTATGCACTCCCGTGCGGGGAATGACGCTGTAAAGAAGGGCTAGATCTTGGTATAGAAGGATAGTTGACTGGAGGCGCTGTTGGCAAAAGAGGCCGCGCTGGAGGCAAATACGGATTTGGGTAGAGATCCTTCGGCGGAGGTAACATCGGTCCCAACATTGGTAACATTAGTCCGGAAGGTGGTGTTTGATGCGAATGTGCGGGTGAAATACGCGCAAGTGCTGCTGCTTTATCCCGTTCCCGATCTCGCTCTCTTTCACGTTCTCTCTCTCGTTCGCGTTCTCGTTCCCGTAACACGCGATCCTTTTCACGCATCTCTCGTTCTCTTTGGTGTTGTTGTTGCTCTAAAAGATCACGTTCGGCTTGTTCATCTTTCCTAGAGGCTGCCAGACGCTGTCGATGCTCTTCCTCCAATTTTAATCTCTCATGCATATAGAGTGGAAGCGCACTTCCTACACCAGTAGAAAGCATGTATGGCAGATAAGGATGACTCATTGGTGGCCACGGAGGCCTCAACACACCCATTCTCTCTAGGTACAACTGTTCCTCCATTATCATGTGAGGGTATGCATATGGGTAACCAGGTACGGCATCCATTGGAGGAACAGGTGCCACGGGCAAAGGAGGTATGCGTTCTTCAGGCCGATAAGGTTGAAATCCGCTACGCAAATCCGGATATCTGTCAGCAGGGCTTGGAATCATTCCAGGTGCCGCACTTAAACCGGATAAGCGAGGAGCTAGCTGCGGCTCACTTCGTGAGCCTGGAGTTCCAACAGATGTGTCTACCCTAGTTCCGCCAACATTCGGTTGTGAGCTATACAAATCTTTCGGTTTCTCACTTTCTCGTTCTCTCGTAATAGTCGGCTCAACACTGCTACCAGGAACCGATTGCTGGGCCAGATTCCTCAAGGCTGCAGCGAAAGAATGTGAAGAGGTATTACCTGAACTTGACGGCGTCGTTGTTGATCCTTGAATAACATGACTTCTCGCCTTAGGATTGTTCCCGTTTGTGGTGCTTTGTGTAGACTTCAACGGTGCTGAATTTGTTGATAGTCCTAAGAGCCAACAAAGTGATTGTAATCATTAGCAATTATTGATAAGTGAGATGTCAAAACATCGGTTGGAGATGACGGAGACATGGAGCATAAGGTCAAGAGTGCGGGAGTCAAAAAGGCCAAAGGACCCACGGGGCAAAGGGGTTACTCGGGTGATGTTGAGAGCAGGTTAAAGGTGACTTGATACTGCGATGCTCATTACATATCAAATGTAAACACGTTCGATACAATTTCCCAAATAAAAAGGCAATGGGCGTCGCTAATAAACAAATGCAAGTTTTTTTAAAACAACCCTATAGTAGATTATACGGAAATAAATAACAATATACAAGCTATATCTCTAGTATAATGTAAATCATTATTAAGAATAATGTATAAACAAAACGTCCCTGCGGATTTATACTCTTCAAGGATCAAAGTTTTCCTGTAAATAGATATGCGATACGTTGAGAAAGAGGTCAAAGTGCAAGATGAAGCGCAAAGGCTGGTCACGACTCCCTACGACCCGGCGGCGACCATCTGTTTCCAGTTTCCCGACACTACATACTCGTTTACCTCCGATCTCGGGTCGGGTATGTTCAATGGATTGCATCGCGGTCTGTAGACGTTTTATTTCTATTCATTGCAGAGCGCTCAAGCGGTGCACATGTTCCGTCACTTTCCGACTTTGGATAGAACGGTAATGTACACGTTCTTTGGTTGAAAGAGGGGGAGGTGGCGGCTATGCAACGCACCCCGTACGGTTACTAGGACGGACTACGTGACTTCCGTACTGACAGAAGCATGTCGAGGAAGCGATTAACATGTTACCATTTACCATATACAAAGTAAACATAAAATAATCTTCAAGATATATTTAGAGAAAAGCTTAGTAATAAAAAAGGTTCCTCGAAAAGACTATTAATATACTATCAACTGAAACCCGCTGTGTATCCCGATTAAGTCTAAAATAAATCTGGCTGACGCTAGTTTCTTTCGCCCCTAAGTTTGTCGTATAATATATTATCATGTGACAGATCTGATCATATAAAACACCAACCATATGCAAAATTAATCACATCCGAATGAGAATGTGGACAAATCTGCTTTGTGAAACATTTCTTACCAGCAAGACCGGCTGATCCCGATACAGGAGCTTGGTGATAATAATATGGATGAGGTGGTTGAAAATTTGGCAAAGAATGCGGATACTTGAATTCCATAATTCCGCCTGGCCTTATTTATATAATATACTAACACACTTGCACTAGATAATCGCCGCTTCCCACCCTCTTTTAGTTGTGAAATAATTATTAAGTGGTAGGCTCAGCTCAATACACGTCCTCGCGTCAATTTGCACAAGTGCGATGAGATTGCCTCTCACTATTCGTACCCGCGATACACTTTCAAAACAGTGGAAACTCTCACTGACGCACGCTGCGTGAAAAATCAATTGCTAATTGCACGCGATGACACCGGAGATACGCGACAGTAGAACTAATCTAATAATGCCCAAACCAATCAGACATTTACTTTCAGGAATGTACACTAGTGTCGGGCAATATTAGTATATTGTTTTCTGTAATCATGTGTGTGTTGTGTAGCACTCAGTCACATCAGACGGGTCTATTCAAGTAACCATTGATTGCGCGGGTTTTAATTTGAGAAGTCGTGCCGATGTCTTTCGCTATGGGCGTGAGTTGACGAGCGACGCGGATGAGTTCGATTGCGTGCGAAAACACGTCCGGTTTGTAACGAGAGTTAAAGCGTGCGTATGAGTGTGAGCGCGAACCGCAAAAAGGCGTTTATTGACAAGCTCGGTGCTCGTGTCGGCGCTGCAAGTCTGGTTCTAAGTGATTTCGCCCCCGCTTCAAGTGCGTGCGCGCGAGATTGCGCCGCGAGTACTCCCCTACTGCATTCTGGCGCCGTGGGGGCGGCGCACGGCTTTGCTCACCCCAGGCAAATATGAGTAAAGCACGTTTCCGCTAGACAAGCGACCTCTATCAGCCAGCACGGCAAAGGCATCGCAAAATCTAGGAAAAATCTAACTTAAGAAAAATGCACTCACCAGCTTCCGGTTTGGATATTGGCGCAGAATTTGGCTTTCGTTCCGTTGCCTTGGGGGAACAGTTTTTACGAGCTGGACGGGAGACAAATGTTTGAGGAACCTAGAAAAAATTACATATTTCACCATCCAGTAGAAAATTAAGTAGTAAATAATAAAAAAAAGTAATGACAATAACTTACAACTTTATCACTGCGTTGTCCGCTTGGAAGTCGTGCGATAGTTGCTTCGGGGCTATCTTCTGGCGGTGGCGGCTGCGTGATCCAATTATATTGACGCTTATCCAGTGGAAGTCCCCAACGTTCATACTCGAGGCTCTGAGTTCGTAGAGTCTCGTAGCAGTCAAGACAGACCACAGCAAAGTCACCATTTTCAAGCAGCAATGAAAATTCAGTTTGTCGATGAAATTTTAAAAACGGAAAGTCCTGTTAACGAACAGCACACATTGTACCTCCCTAATAAAGACGGTAGTAGACTGTACAGCCGAAATCGAATGTTACCTTTATTTGTAATGCTCTCACTCGCTTCCGGTATGTTGTTACTCCACATACGTAGCAACAATAATTGTGCGTGTTGTATTCCCGGCGATCAGCCGGTGGTGTCGCCGTTGTGCTCGATTCGTACCTCCTGTACTGACTTACCAAACTGTGATAGCAGAAAGTGCACACTAATGCTGAACCATCTTCCCGCAATTGCTCTGCGTTTGCTGGCGATTTATGTTTAAGAAGGGCAGGAAAGTAAGGAGCGTTTCGTCCTACAAGCAGATATAAAAAGTCCGTACATCGTCACACGTACGAAGTATGCAATTATAATGAATATCTTACCCTGTGGACGACTATACACAACTCGTGCGAGCGTCAACTCAGAATGGTAACCACAAAGAAAACAATAAATACTGCTTCCTGTCGTCGAATTACTGTTGACACTAGGTGGTGATGTCAGGCACCTATCGCCATTCGTACTATGCGTGTCCACGATGGGAGTAGGTATCTCGTATCGACGCTGCTCTAAAGGCACTCGTTCGCTCTCCAATGTATCCCACTGCATTGCTAAGTAATTAACACACTTCGTACAGCTAAGTACACGCCCATGTGAGTCCATGCATGTGTTTTCTGACGTCCGCGCAACTGTTCTCAAAATTGGAAAGTGCATCGCGTGCGAATTCATCCCCTCAGAGCTTGTACTCAACCACTCCATTTGCGTGTGTGGAAACCGACCAGCACAAATGTAACACCGGTAATTATCCCCACTGCCCTGCCCATTCATTTCCGGAGCCGGTGAAGATGTACGCTATATCAGATGTAAAACAATAAATCTCATATAATAATTGAAATGTCATGGCACAACAATAAAAGTTAGCTCTTAATAATACCTTTGCCAATTGTCTAAGTTCATTTGCCGCTTGCTTCTTCTTCGAAGTTATTATAGTCGTTTTATTGACATCGTAAGGTTTGTACCGGACATCGCTGCCAGCACTATTTGCGGGTGATTTAACTGTACTCGGCCTGCTTGAGTTAATATTGTGGTATTGCACATCTGATATCGATATATGATTATTCGCCGCTATCGAATTTGGATCTCCAAACACTTGGTGTTTCTGAGGTATGCTCTTGTAACAAATGGAACACACCTGTACCATGCCTTGTGGACTAATTGGACTTGTTCCTGGCGGCGGTTTTAGAGTTTGAATATATGGAAAGTACGGTTCTTTTTCGGGATTAGCGCAGCAGTACAATAAACGAATACTACTGCTGGGATATTCTAACGCGCATGTATAACAAATAAACGTTGTTGTGTCGATGGCAGCAGCTTGTCTTTTGCGTAGGGTATAGTTCCTTTCGTAGTGCGGCACACCCTGGGCTTGAAAGGTGTGCCATTGTTTCACGAGATGCTGTTGGCACTCAACGCATGCTTGTACTTTCCCGCTACTGTCCATAGGACGTGAGCGCGACGGTCGCGGATGCAGCATGAGGCTGGGAAAAAACGGCGTGACTGGAGTCTCTTGCAAAGGGCGTGCTGCAATATAACTCAAGCTGCCACGCTTAAATTCATCCCCACACACGTAGCACACTTCAGTGACGGAATTCTTATCTGGCATACTCAGATCAAGAATATCCGTACCCGTTGATGAGTTAGAGTTCTGACTGTGGAAAAGGTGCACTGGCGTCGAGCGCTGCTGTTGCAATATTGGAGAACTGCGGCTGCTTGAATTGCGCAGATCTAAGGCCTCAGAAGGTGGATCTTTATCTTCTCTCTCCGTTGTTGATACCTATCAAAAGCAAACAAGAAATATGATTAATTAATCCATCTTTGTCGTTAACATTGAAAGCAATATGCACGCACATGTGTTTTGATGACTGCGAAAATAGTAATGAGTGGATTGCTCGGCCGAATTGAAGCAGAGATTGCTTGGTTTATGATAATATCGCAGTCCAAAAAACATAAATAAGAATGCTGCTGACCCTTTGCAATCAGTGAACGATTTTACGCGTGCGGAGTCGCACTAAATTATTGATGGCAATGTGTTGGCCTGCACATAATGTAAACAATTGATAGCGCTGAAAAAAAAGTGCGGCACTCATACCAAAAGTGTGCTAAAATCGTCGGGCGCTTTACAGGACTATGACAAAAATGAAAATATGATACATTTATTGCGTTAGTTTTAACAGTAACGCTTAAACAAGTTCATATCCAGCAGTATAACAAACGTTTTTAACCGGCTAGGGCATGTGCAAATTATAAATATTTACACAGTAATTAGATATTTGTTAGCATTATTGAAAGCGACTTTTTCAATTTAGCTTTGCGCACAACAAAGTTAATACGCGAAAAAATTCCATTTGTCAATTCACTTATCAACTAATTTGAAAAAGTAGTATCAACAATGCAGACTTACTTGTGAAGGTCGTGGTGAAGCTTTATAGCGCTGTGCAGCAAATTCACTCTCTCGCCTGCTAGGGGGCCGACTACTAACGGCGTTATCATTGTTCAGCCCCAGCATTTGCGCAGCATATTCTCCCTGCATGCCCATGTCAGCTCCCGTGTAGGGACCATTATCGACGCGTTTAAGCCAGTAGAGACGTTCGTGGTGAGGCCGAGCGGCTCGCTCGTACGCGTCCCACTGCTGCAGCAGGAGGCTGTAGCAGAGCTGGCACGCAGGAACCGCACCGTCGGTTCCCTTGGGCGGCGAGCAACCGCTGGGAATCTCGTGCGATTCCAGGAATGGAAAGTGTGGTTCACGCACCTTACCACCCGGAGGCTTGGCGTGCACCCAGTAAGCGTGTGAGAGACCACGCGCTCCACACACAAAACATACACCAAGTCCGCCACCACCAGCGTCCACAACGAGACCAGCAGGGGATGCATCCTTTGGCTTTTCCTGCTGCATCGTCTGGCGTGCACTCTGTAAGAACACAGCTGACATTACTGCTTTAAACCAGGTCACAAAACAAATGCGTTACAAGTGTAAACAAGATGTGTTAGCCTGTGGCTATGGGAGTTATTGTAATGCTATATGTGAGAATGTTTTACTATGCTGCAACTGGATAGTTATGTTGTTGCTCAGAGTTGTTATTCCAACTGCAATGGTGTGTGAAGCACATAGTGTGGGCACTATGGCAAGAATTCAAAATATGCACACTCAATGTATACATGGAGTTGGAACTAAAATTACATGAACTGTTTATAATCCTATTAGAAATATGAACATATGATATTCTGAGCCACTAAAAATTCACCTGTTAGAGCTTTTATTACATCATTAAAAAAACAATTTTAGAAAGTTAGAGCACACTGCTTAGCTTCTTTCTATCATTTCGCAAAGGGACTAGGAGGTATGGTACATTTGGGCTAATGAATAGAAGACACTTACTCGTCAATTTTGTAGACGATGCGCGGATATCTCATCGGTGGTTACGGCGCTCGGCCGAATTTCATGCGCGGGTGGTGAATCCGCCCGACGCATCTAGACGCTTTGTACAGCGTGTATTTCACGCGATGCTACATAACACAAGACTTGTATGCCGGCTGACGCGGCGGTCGCAGCATTTTCGAAGTTTCGTCACTGTCGCGGCAGGTTGTGAGGTGATTTTGGTATGTAGGTGGCCTGCGATGGAACCAGGTGTGCGCTGTTGCCGAGGAAAACCGTGGTACGAGTGCTGTACTTGTTCCACCGGCAGTAGTACGCAACGTGTCGCAGATGATGGTATACGTGTGCGTGTGGAAAAATGATTTTTTTCTGGGAAATTATACCATTTTTCATACTACTTTCAACTGAGTGCGGCCATCTTGTGCGATCTCCCAACAATGCATATGCTGCACAGTAGTACCAACTTGCCACGTAATGAACTAACTCAAAATGATACACCTGGAAACTTATTGTACTTACTTGGATTTTGCAACTACAACCTTAATTATTTTAAATAAGTTTTATTTATGTAATGTATTATAATTTGTAAATATTTTAAGCTTACAGATACATTCATAAAGGAACATTTCAAATTTTTGTTAATTTGCTAAGTTATGTTGGCAGTTATACACACTCCCTACTATTTTCAAATTGTTTCCATATTTGAAATACTAGGAAATACATTTATTGTCACTTAATTATATATAAAACAGTTATATATATTTAGATAATGGAAACTTATTTATAAATAATATTACAGACTAAATTTTCATTTAGTCTACTTTAAATAAATGCGTATTGATTGTAGGCAACACACAATACTTCTATGCGCTCTGATTAAAAGTTTTTATGTTTACGTTCCGGAAATAATTGTCGGTGCAAATATACAAGATATTATTTGTATTTGAAGTCGTCTCCTTTTGTGTTTATTTATTTAAACTGTGTGGTGCCTTTTGTTTAGAAGTACGACATACAATACGGTCTGAAGTAGCAAACGAGTGGAACCAACACTTTGGAAATCAGTACGCAACACAACCGACTAGTTTGAACATCTATTTATTATCGTCACATTGTACATCGTATACAACTATCACGATGCTCTCCAAGTTGGGGGGTTGGTCCATTTTTGGGAGTAAGACGCAAACAAAAGGAATAAAGGTCGCGCCATAAAAACGCAAATCAACAAGTTCAGGTGAAACATGTTTTTATAATAAAGGTTTAAAGAAAAAATATATCACATTCGGGGTGCGTACTTTTCATAATCTGTACACTCAAAAGTCGCTTGTTATCACCATAAATTTAACTCTAGATGCACCAGTATAACATACAACACTAATATTATCCATTGTTTCTTGAGGTCAAACATATCGTCTATAGTCCAATTTACAAAAATACTAACATAATCACGCACGCTTAGTTCAAGCAAAATGTAACAAAAGAGAACTTACTTCCATAATGCACGTATCAAAATTGCGTTCCTTGCTTACAACAACGTATTGCAAGATCCTATTAAATAATATCGTACAAATCATGCTAATAGTACACATAACTGTTAACTTAAATTATAGCTTGCATTGATGTGATGACTATATCGTTATAGAACGATTAAATTAAAGACAATTCATTACTAACAACTAGTAACGTCAAAAAGTTTGTATGTTTACAACTTAGAAGAAAAAGGGAGATCTCTTCACCTATATATATATATTAAATATCAATAATCACTATTAAGTCCTTAGCAATGGCTGCTTGCGCATTGAGCAGATACAGCGGACGTAAAATCGCAATTAAAATAGATACGCTGTGCCTCATCGATATCAGCACGACAGAATGGGCAGCGATCGCATTTCTCTGCGCAGGTGAGGCATGCAATTGCGTGGCGGCAGGGTTGAAACAGGGCGTCAATGGATGCGTCCATGCAGATACGGCATGTCATCGCATCTAATATTCTAGTTAACATCTGAGATTCCTGAAACAAAATCGAATACATGAGTGGACAATTCACTATTACTATTCACAATTAATAAAGCAATCGTGCAAACATTTATAATCACATACTTTGCAGTTATTCCCATTACATGTTCTGTTGACATCCATATCATTATCATCTATTGGAATCGTCAGCTCTTTCGTTTCCATGTACAACTTCCTCCTGGCGTCGTCATAAACCTCCCTGCAGGTTCGTCTAATATCAAACACATAGTTCTTCCCCAAACTCGAGTCCTCGTTGAAGATTGAGACAATTGTCCCTTTCAAGTCCCTAACAAATTGCGACGTTACTGCGCTCCGCACTGTCTCACAACTGTAAAAAGCATGTTTCTCAGTGATAGCTCTGTAGAGACTACTAGCACAGTGATTGCTAGCAAACTTCATCTCCAAATTTTGCTCCAAATTATCCTGACCAACGTACGTCAGCTTAAAAACCCTCTTAATGGCTTTCGCATTTTGTATCGCCGTGAAAGGAATAACCTGCTTGTCGGCGTCCTTTGCATATACTGATATACCATGAGGACCAACTCCTAAGATGGGGCCAGACACACTTGCGAAGATTTCCTGGCCGAAACCTTCTAGTGTGGCGACCTGGTGCAGGAGCCAATATTCAGCAGTCGAAGCTTTCATGCCCGCCAGACTGCGATGATACGCAACAGCACGCGCACGCAAATCCACGGGTTTGTCGTCTGGATCCATCTTGGTGATGGACATGCACTGTTTATACACATGAACAGGAGGACGTTGAGGATCGTAGTCTCCACTTTCAGCCTGTGCAATGTGCGCAATGAGCCGCGCGACTATATTCCAGTCTGGTGCAATTAGGCGTTTCTCAATTAGGTCCAGTTTTGCATGGAGATAAAACTGATGTCTGCGGCAAGGTAAAATATATTCGTGTATTATTCATTCAAATTGGTGCAGTTTAATATTTACCTGGTTTTTTCTTGTAAGACCAAATGTGGTGGTACCCAAAATTTCACCCGCAACGCGAACCTCGGCTGAGAATGATGCGTTCGTGTTCCTTTTTGCGTCTCAATGGGATTGCGAAGATTTAACCATAGTTCCTCTCCTTTATTGATGGTATATTTCAATCCAAAGTAATCCGATTCCTTGGATATTTCTAAGTTTTCGCACACCTGTAGCCAAAAGCAAACATTAGTAAGTATAATACCTGCAAAAAGCTCTACAATACAATATTGCATTGTATTTGTTATCGATATGTAGTGCACAAAAAAAAAATTCATGGCCAAATTACGCCAAAACCACAGATGACCTCGTTGTGCACTTGCGACAACATTTCGGTACTAATTGCAAAATGCTTCATTAATAAGTAGTAATCGCATACTGTTTACAAACAAATAGTGACGCTTATTATATTTATTGGTAAAAATGCAATCAAATTCTTACTAAGCAATGTATAATATAGTAACCTTAATGATGGTTTGTTTTACGTCGTGTTCCTGTAATCAGTGCTCACCCAAACATGTTCATGCGTAATTGATAAGACTGAAGCCCAAATAACAGTTGCTCATGAATGCATTCTGTTATTCTATACTTTTATTGTTGAAGAATAAATGCGATAAAGTGGATCAAATAGGAAATATCGCATTAGCAAATAAATGCGCGAAATACTATGTCAGCATCAATTGTTGTGCAAAAGTATTTTAAAACATATGCAGTAAAAAATGTAAAATGATTTACATAACTTTATATAATTGATTTGCTGTTTCAGTGTGTATCTCTGTGAGGATCATTTACTCTTTAGTAGCTCAAATATATTTTCTCTGATTTGAGTTCCATGCATGCCAAATCATCGTAAATTCCTTGCACCTCGAATATTTTTCTTATTTTTAGTAGTATTCTAAAAATACGAAAGGTATGTTTTAATAATATATGTTGATGGAAATTCAGTTTTAAGCATAATATTAATAGAGCAATGAAAACTGCTTAAATGACAGTTTTGAATTATACAAATTTGTCCTATTAGCAAAACCTTTTTTTTTCAGCTTTCCCACGTATGTTTATATAAATTGAAAATAATTAGTGCTTCGTATGCACTACTTGAATTTATCATTTTTTTTTTTCATATGCCGGCAAAGATAAGGGAACAATTATCTACGCCGACATAAAACATTGCACATGATAATTGCCATGGTGGGTGCATAGACAAAAAACGACGTAAACAAATGATTCCACACACGAGCAAATACCGCAAACAAAATTCCCGCGCTAATGTCCGCATTCATTCACACATTAGAAAGAAACTTCGCGCAGCCTGCGTCGCAATAGATAGTCGTCGTAACAGTAGCATAAAATCATAAAGACATAAGACTCAGGCTGCTCGTTCGTATAATAATAAATTATTGCCTTGTTGTTGCTTCGGCGGGCGAGTAGTAGTTTTGCGCTTGTTGCGGTTGCGACTGGCGGCTGCCAGTTGCAAGTCTCAAAACGGCATACTGCTACTGCTGGTTGGCGTGTGTACACATGGCACGCGGTTTTTTTCCCCTTTGCATTTGCCATTCGTATGCCAAGCACACAACGCCAATGTAAACAGAAACGTAATTCGTAATTCACGCTGCATCGCAAAACGCGCAAAGCAAGCATGAACCTTTTGCTTCCCTTCCACGAGCAAACACATCAAGCTGGCGCACTTCAAGCAAGACTTTCAGGTTGCTTCAATTCTCCCCGCTCCATGTAGCATCCTTTCCTTCTGTTTTCATTCTACTTGCTATGATATGAAATAAGGAATTCTCAATGGATGCTTGCCAACGCGACAAATGATTTTATTGTTCTACTTGTGTCAAAGACACACTTTTCCTAGTCGTTGTTTCAAAATTGTTGCAGCATACCTCAAAGCAAATTCATCTTCTTCTTGCGCAGAAGACTTGATGATTGGCTGTGCTTACTACTAATAGTAGGGTTACACTAAATGTTCCACTATTCTTTGCATCCCACAATGTTTACATCTTTCAAATGGCCGTAATAAATCTACTATTAAAAGGTAGAAAACAAACTACGCCCTTTGCACTAATTACGCTCTATGAATTCAGTTACAAGCAAGACTACTTATTTCATTAGCAAATATAATTTTATTCAACAAACAAAATAATTCAACACGGTATATTCCAACCCAGTACATGTATTAAATATTCAATCATTATTACTGCTACCGCGGCTAATGTTGTTAGAGCAAAAATATGCATTCCATGCACATATCTCGCCTTTATTTACGACGATGCAAAATACTTCATTAGCTTATAACTATCTTTAGAAACATTCAGTAACTATTGAACAAATTATATTGCCTCATTGTCAAATTCAAACCATACATGGCAAAGTAAATATGCCAAGGTGAAAATTAGGTGCATTCAAAATGTTGATAAGTAACAATATACTGAAGAAGTCCTATTGATAAGAGTGAAATATCCCATCCTGCTAATATGCAAAATGTATCAAAAGCTACCGGAATGGTCTGGGGCATTTTTCATTAGAATAATTGAATTTGGTAATAAATTATAAAAAAATTTGTTACGACAACAAGGTCTCCGTTTCATCTAATTTAGAAGATTTCCTAAATTTACAATTAAATTACAAATTTTCTGCTTTACTTGGCTTCAACCTTAGACTTCAAATAA